>ML824425.1:119609-141398 GCA_009831015.1 Picea engelmannii | reverse complement strand
GACTGCTACATATTAATTTACTAAATGGATAGAAGCCATTCCCACCAGTAATGCAACACACAAAGTAATCATTGGTTTCTTAGAATATATTCTGTCAATATTTAGTTGCCAAAATAAAATTGTCACCGATAATGCAACAACCTTCAAAGATGATCCCCTGGTGAAGTTTTGTGAAAAATTTGGCATTCAACTTATCCATTCCACTCCATATTACCCTCAGGGTAATGGCTTAGCAGAGTCCTCAAACAAAATCTTATTAAAGATTATCAAAAATTTACTGGAAGACAACAAAAAGTCATGGGATTCTAAGTTGAAGTTTTCCTTCTAGGAAGACATAGTAACAACTAAGAGGTCAATTGATATCACACCATTCCAACTGGTTTATGGAAGGAAAGTTGTTTTCCCTGCACAATTAGCTTTACATGTGGATAAATTTCTTCAAGATCAAGAAGGGGAACTTGATGACATGGTCAAAAGGATGCATCAACTTGTGGAGGTGAAACAAACTGGAGAGCAATTGCTTGACAGAGAAAAAAATCATCAACATAAAATTAAAGAACCTTTTGACCAGAAGGTAAAGAAAGAATGTTTCAGCTTGGAGACCTAGTGCTCAAATGGGATGATCAGAGAAAGGATAAAGGGAAACCTGGTAAGTTTGAAGCTCTTTGGGTGTACTTTTAAGGTTTATGAAATCTTGCACAATAATACTTTTAAGCTACAAAATTTGGACGGTGTTGAAATTTATGGTGGCCCAGTTAGTGGGAATTTTCTCAAAAAATACTTTTACTAAAGTCATGGGTGGCTTAATTTCATTGTAAATGCCAGTGTGTTTAATTGGTTTTGTTTCTTTTTAAATAATGAATCCTTTCCGAATGGATAAGGCACTGGAACTACAATGTTCTTGGAGACTCAAAGGGAGATCTCCATCACCGGTGGAGCTAGATGTTAACACATAGGATGTATAGAAGTCATTTTTTTTAAAATTTTAAAATTTGTTAGTTTAGTCACTGAAGGAGACCACTAGTCTTTGTCAGTCATTTGGTCAGTCCTTCTTGTATGAGTCATTTATTTAAGATTGTAGGATTGGGTCATAGGGTCATGTTCTCAAGGTTTTGATTCATGTTCATGTCAAATAAATCATTTTTTGATTGTTTCTTAAGTCATGAAAGATGACTAGAGTCCATTTAGGAAGGTCTTGGTGTCATAATGGTGGTTGTCATAATTAGAAAAAAGGAAAATTATTGGTCATATATTTTAGTTTAAAGGTTATCATCATCAAGTGTTATGTCCCCAAAAAGGTGTACAAAGGATTTTCATGTCACATCTGACTGTTTGGGAGTCATGTCATGTGTCAAATCAATGTGCTGCAAACTCTCCTAAAAGTTTGCAAAGAGTCAAGAAAGTACATCCTGCATTAAATCACATATCATCATGTTTTGGAAACGTGGCAGTTGTTTTTTGTTTTGTTCTCAGTGCCATCTCTTCATCAAACATCTCTAATGGGTTGATTTCAAAATAAGGTTTTATAATTTCTTATCTTCTTTTCCATTTGAAAAAGTGCACTACAGACTGGTTAATTGGTTGCAAACTGTGGCACTGCAAACTATCTTGTAGCGGTGGAAGGTGAATCAGTGGATTCAATGGATTTTTGGTTTGGGTTTCTACAAAAAAGGAGTGAGATCTATATACATGTACTCTAATTTCATGTCTAAATTTCACTACCTGAAGTTTGATTACCATAAAAACCTAGTTGCTGCAAACTTTCTGTTCGTTGCAAACTGCTTTATATCATTGGTGCTGCAAACTCCTTTTATTTGGTTAGCTTCCACAGTATTGTATATTAAATTTTTTAAGTAGACCCAAGATTCTTGTTTTCATGTCAAAATATCGCTTGCAACCTTTTCTTACAACCATAACTCTACCCACTGCAAATTTCTTAGCGATGTGAACTGGATGTGCTACGAATCCTCTATTTTATCCAGTTGATGAAACCCCCACTGATTATTTTTTCACTCAGGCTTGAAAATAACGATCTCTCTCAAGATTGTGTTCCTTCCTAGACCTATGAATTTGCAAACCCTTCGGACGAAAACCTGAGTCTAAAATCTGTTTTTTGCAAACTTGTTGGCCTTTGACCAAGTTTTGGGAGATTCTTGGTCAAGTTGACCTATTTCGGGACTTCGACAGCCTGTCGAAGATGAAGCATAAGACAAATCAGAGATCGTCGGATCTCAACCCCTTTTTGGGTCCTTTTTGGGATTTGGGAATATGTAATGGGAATGGGATGTCGACCCATGGGTTTATCCATTTTTAGGCCTATTTTGTAAAGTATAAATAGATGTCTAGGCAATGTAAGGAGGGGGAAATAGGCATCTATGTGATGTAAGGATGATAATCTAAGTGCAAGTATGATTTGCAGATGCTCTGTGCATATTGTGAGGAACTATAGAGCTAAGTGCAAGTGGTTGTAATAGACTGTGAAAGGCTTTGTGGTATACCTAGTGTGAGTCTCCAATTTTGACCATATTTTTGCCTATATCATGTCAGATATACCCCCATTTCATATCCAGTATCATTCCTTTCTGGCCTTACCTTGATACATTTCACATCATTTTTCCCTAAATGGAGCTATTCAAGGTATTCATATGATTTAAGTTATTTTTAATGTATTTTGATACTTTAAACTAATATTGATACTAACGTGATATGAGTTAGGTACTTGTTTCCTTGAAACAAATTTATCAGTACCAGGTACCGACTTGCACTTAGTGAAGATGGAAAAGACTTGCACGACATTGCTAGATTGGAATGACAGTCTGATTCATATGATTGATTGAGTCATAGCTCAATGAGATGACTCAGAGCGAAATTATAGAACTGTTTGTTATGATGCTTTATGATTCACACTTCTTGACACTGCGTGTCATGAAGCTGTGAAATTAGTTTTAACTAACTATGAGTCATTTTTGGATCTAAGATTCGCTTAGTTAAATGCACCTATGTTCAAGAATATTTTGAGGAGGATCTATATAAACTCAGATCGCTCTCAAGAAATGTTGGTTATGATATATTATGTTATGCAATTTCTGATAATACAATTGCTATGCGTTATATCATTTTCTGTTAAATGATTTGAGTTTATTTATGAATTATGGAGTGTGAGGTATGAAACAGTTATGAATGGAATAATTTGAGTAGCTTTGGTTTTGTTTTAGGGCGATTGCACCTCTTGGTTGGGCCCACCAACAGGTTCAATTCGCTTTCTCTTTTCCACATAATAGTTAGTTTATTTCTAGTTCTAGAATCTGCGTGTGAGTTAGTTTTTAACTTGAAGTTACTCTGCTAAATTCTGGCTTAGTCATTTTTCGTTTAGTTCATTCTTAGTTTGATATTATATTGTAGATCATTGAAAGTTGGAATGAGTTATTTGACATTGTAGAATTTGAGGAATGAACCAAGTGCCGATTAATCTTTCTCCTAGATTAGTCTAGATTTGCTCTGTTTTCCAGTTTCTAGCTTGATCATGATTTGAAGATAATTTGAGTTTAGAATTACTCTGTTTTGTTAGGGTAGATAGCTTATGGTCTGGTTAAAGGAAGCTTCAAGTACTTGTAGGGTAAAATAGGACATTTATTAGTTTCACCTTTGTTAGATTTAGGACTGCTTGATATTTAGATTAAATAAGAGGTTTTTGAAATGTTCTGTCTTTTATGGTTCAGATAGATATTTTGATGATTGGATGTTTAAGTTAATGATATATAGCCTTGGGTGATTTATTTAGATTAGGAAAATAAATACATTTGATTAACTCAGAATTGTTTCCATTTGGCTAATTAGACAAGATATGATTAGTTTTAAGATAATCATTAGGATTCAGTTTATAAGGGTCAGTTTATGTTTTCTTCTCAGAATAACCTTTAGGTAGAAGTTAGAATCTTATCAGCACATATAGTGTAGAAGCTCTAAGTTCACTTACCCTGGTTTGACAATTTAGTGTTTTCAGGTAATTAAAATCTTTAATACAACAGCCTGACACCTAGCTCGGGGAAGGAGGATCTGGTGAGGTGTGCGCAAATCTCCTGTCCTATGCAAAGTAGGGTTTTTGTGGCTCTGTGCATGTAGATGACTCATTGAAGCTAATAAAGAATAAGAGTTGGTGGAAGTATCCCCAAGGAGAGGGTGAACCACGTAAATACTGTGTTATTCTGCTATGTGCGATGTTCTGTTGTATTTATGTGTTATTTTCTAAGTGCTTGATATAGATAGATAGATCTATTTATGCTTTGTGCTTATGATGAATTTGGATGTTATATCTGATATAGGTGAATGTGCTTAGTGCTTGAATCTGCTAGATATGATCCATTTATATATGCTAAGTGCTTAAATACATTAGATCAGGGTGAATGCTGCGATGCTTTGTTTTTTCTGCAGAGTAGATATTGGTTAAATAATAATGAACTGACATTGCTAAGTGCTCTATTAAGTATTATAATCACAGATCTATGCCCCAGGTAAGGTTGTAGACACTTGATTCCTACAACCACCCCTACCTCTACCTCGGGTGAGACTTCATCTGCTTCACAGGTGTTGCTGAAAGGGTCGATAGTTAGGGTTTTGTTGGTGCACTATTGTAGCATTGAACCCTAGGTCTACCCCTGTGCCAAAAAATGGTTCCGTTGCCAGGACTTGAAACTGTGATTGCTGGGAACTAAGGAAGAAGAATCTTTGTGCAAAGATTCGACCTGAAATTGTGAAATCTCTGTGCGTAGATCTATTTCTCTAGTGCACAATACTCTACTTAGTTTGACAAGCTCTGTGCTAAGGAAAAGAAGTTTGATCTGAAGAAAAGAGGTAAGATCTGAAAGATTTGTGCTCTGAGAAAGGCAAAAGTGAAACTTTTTGATTAAAAGAGGTAAGATATGAAAGATCTGTGCTCTAATAAATGTAAGAATAGTGAAAAGTTCTAAATCTAAAAGCTTTGTGCTCTATAGAAGTAAGATAAGTGGAAAATTTTGTTTCGACAGTATGGATATAGGTATGTTTGATAGATGCTATCCTAGCTTGAAAACTAGGGTATTAATAGATGAAATAAGATTCGATATGAGTAGATCTGATAAGAATAGTGAAAAATATGTTATATCTATGCATAGATAGAATGTTTGGACTAATAAGTGTATGCAGGATCGTAGAAAGAAATGTTTGCAAGTTAGATACCATGATCCTAGCACACAATACAAGAAAGGTTGGGCATCATTTAAAAGAAAGAGAGGATTAACCCTCTGTTACAATTGCAGAAAACTGAGACATCTTGCTAAGGAATGTCCTGGGAGAAGACCTAGTTGTCTTTGTTGTAAAGCTATGGACCATGAAATATTGGATTGCCCTAGAATGATTGCTAAGATTGAATAAATGAATATGAACCAAGAAAACCCTAAGGTAGATCCAGAATCTAAGATTATGATAGAATCCCATAAAGAGTCAGAGAAAATATTGCTACATATGAAAGAAACCCTGAATAACCATTGACATGTTAGATTATCAGAGATCTTCAAAGAAAAGGAATGCCTTGAAGCGAGAATAGGAGACTTCAACATTGACTGTGTTCTAGATGAGGAGACACATGTGAATATTATGACAGAGAGAACTTGAGAAGCTATAGGGAGGCCTGCTAAGATTCCTTCCTTAGGAGGAATAGGAATATTCAAAGGAAAGCTAATAAACCTATGTGGAAAGCTCACTCATATACCTATGAATGCCAATGGAACTTCAACAGAGGATGATTTTGAGATTATTAGATTTATTGAAAATAGTGCCCCATTTACCATGCTATTAGGAAAACCTTGGATTGAAAGAGATTCGGCCAGATGACAAGAAGAAGAAGAAGCTTTAGAGAAGAAGAAGCAAGAGTTAAAATAATTCATGACTAGAAGGATCGCACACTTGATTGAAGAACAAAAGAATAGATCGAAGCTATTTAGCACTGGATACCCAGATTTCGAAGTTGCAATAACACTAGACGACCCATAGAATATTGAAGTACCGATTCCAGATAAAGAAGAATGATCACCCTCGAATCTTAGAAAAGAATATCAACAACGCGAAGTAACTAGGCCAAAAGAAGATAAAAATTAGAATGGAAAAAGGCATGTTGAGATGAAGCTCACTAGGAAGAAGGATAGAAAGCTAAGTAAGAAGAGAGCTAAGATCGAAAATTTGCAGAAGGTTCCAGAGGAAACCTTGTAGAAGGAAAATTTACAAAATTGGAGCTTCACCGGGATATCAGAACAACAACACATGGCACTTCGCCATGATGAAGCAATATAGCCGTTGGGGATATTATAACCATTAGAACAACGCTCCGAACGGGTAGAAAGACATTTATGGACAGAAAAATCACCATCTGACTGTTGGGACTGCGCCATAATGGACATAACAAAGTTAATGAAGGCTTCATGCCTGTTGCAAGCAACCCGTTGCCGAGTTACCTATTTATCCCATCATGCCATGCATCAAGAATACTTTTTCCAATCGTGAATTTGAGCTCGCAGACTTGTTGATTTTACATAGCGGTCATTGCGCTATTTCCTTCTATCCTATTGCAGTGTTTAAGTTACCCTCCAAACTCGAGATTGCTAACCTCAAGTTTGTATGTCGGACGAGTTGAGCGCTGCCAAGAAAGTTGTTGAAGAAGTTATGATCAACCTCATGACTGAAAGGGTCATGTCAATGTCTACAAGTGTACAAGCATCGTCGATGAGAGGACTTCCAGCCTCTCCGTCCACCACTCACGGAGCCAGACCATCCCGACCATCAGATGAAAAGCCAACCAAGCACATGGATGATCTAGCGAATGCCAAATTGATCCCGAGTATATTACCCACCTATATTCCACCTTTGAGCGGTGTTGTAAATTGAGAAAGTGTGCCCAGAGATTTCGAATACACCTTGGTTATGACATACCTTCCCAAGGGGATACATGCAGTACGAGCAGACCAAGTTAAAATTGCGGTGTTGAATTTTAGCAACTTCAACCTTGGAGATCACAAAGTCTATAACATGCTCTCCCCACATAACTACCTGACTAGAACTAAGGGGAAGAATTCGAAGATCACCCCCCAGTCGTGGACTATGAGCCTCATGCAGTCCACCTTGCTAAAAGTCATGAAGATTCCTCACTTTGGATGACACTAGGAGGTAAACGCATGTGTCAAGCTACTACTGTCTTGTTACCGTGGTGGTTATTTGTGGGTAAACCGCCGTATAACGGTTGATCCTACATGGATCAATTGGATCACGGGCTTGAGTATGCAAGGACCTAATCCACATGATTTTTACCCAGGAAAAGCCATGGATCACACCCTAGCAAGAATATCAAGGACACTTATGGCGATGTCGAGAAGGGCACGTGAAGCTACAAGTTAGCTTCTATCCAGAATGTCACAATGTGCCTTTCCTTTCAGTTGATTGCAGGGAAGTTAGTATGAAAGAACTGCCCTACCCAAGTCACCTGTTTTGTAGTCGACCTCACAGGGAAGTGCACATAAGGCCTTCAAATGAACTGGGCGAAGTACACAGTGAACCAGTTGGAACTTGACTACAGAGAAGCATAAGATCAAGGATATGGATTTCATTTCAGCTGGCTCTTGATTGGCTGTGAAGTTCAGTACACTGTGGTACTCAAGTGACATGAAAAAATAGTGGCAGCCAAATGCTGTTTTCCATACCTACTACAATCAACTGAAGATAGCCATATAGTTCAAGCCTCGCATGACTCCAAACACTCTACACTGGTTCCGGGATTTGATGAAATTCAACGCGGACTGACATTTTATTTACATCACAGTGCGCGCTGACGAACACAAGTAACAAATTCAATCCTACTATAAGCTGATGAAGGAGGACTCAGAGGAGATCACAAAGGACTAGTCGATGGACCTCCTTATTCCAGCAGACACTGCCGAGATATATGACATCGATAGCCCAGAAACTACATAGGATACAATTGGACCTAGCTCAAAAAAGAAGACTGAAGAGGTCCAAGAGATAGACAACGCATCTGTAAATACCGATTCCATATCACCAGAGCAAGGAGGTGATGGCGAAGAGTTGAATGACAAAGAAGTTGAACATAATCAAGGAGATGAGGTTGACCCCCTGAAGAAGAGGAAAGGTTCTCCTCCAAAACCTTCCTCCCGAAAGAAATTGAAGGCCACCATGACCAAGATGTAGACCGTCCTCACCTCTGATGACTTCGACTTCCTCATAGTATCCCTACAAGATGCTTTGCTGGAAATAGCAGAGAAACAAGAAGCAAAGAAAGAAGAGATGTATGATTGAATTGAGACTAAACTTCAAGGGGTACAATAGGCCCTACAGTCCATTCACACAGTCTCCACTGCGTCAGGAGAACCAGAATTGGGAGATGAGCCAACTCAACTCCACCGCCTAGCCAATACAGTCAAATCTCTCCTTCGACGAGCATAGGAAGAAACACAACAAGCCACCCAGGATTTGACACAAGTACAAGGAGTACTCATCGAGCAACGAAGTGTTGCAGAACAAGAAAATATTGCTCTCCAAGTGAAGTTTGATGAAGAAAAAGGATAGCTACAACAAGAAAAGGAATAGTTGCTGACAGAGCAACTCGAAGTAAAAGAAGCAGTCAACAAAGCACTTCGCTCTGTGACAGTCGTAGAAATCAAAGCAGAAGACCGATTTACACAGCAGGTGAACTAGCTCACATAAGCCATTCAACAACTACAACAAATCATAGCAGATTTGGAGCTACGCACTGTACCTGAGACACCACAAGATGCAAGAGACCAAAGAGAAGCAACCGCCCAGAGTGCAGTTGAAAGGCTAAAGGCTCTTACCCTGGAATGAAAAAAAATTACTGATCATAGTGCCCAGACCTATGAACAACTCATGAAGAACCTAGAATTGAAGGCATTGGAGTCACAGCTCCAAGAGGTGAAGTATCAAGCCAAAAATATACAGGCGCAACTGAAGTCCCTGTCAGCTGTGGAAAGAATGAAGCACTCCCAAGAGAAGTGGACCGCCCAACAACAAATCCATACTATCCAGATTAGAGTTATGGACATAACTCAGAGGCTACAACCCATACAAGACAAAGCCTATCAATTGTTTACAGAGGTAGAAGGCCAAGGAGCAGAGCTAGAGAAGGTTGTCACTACAACTGAACAATGTCTAGAGGGACCTATCAATGATGCAGTCATCTAAGAGTTCAATGAACATGAGGCCATATCACAACAGCAAGTCGAAGCAGCTCGAGCCAAGCTTGAGGTGTTCAAAGCAAAACTAGTTAGACTAGAGTGACTTAGGACGAGTCACAGGTGAGTGTTGGGGGCCTATTGGCCCTTGACCAAGTTTTGGGAGCTTCTTGGTCAAGTTGACCTATTTTGGGACTTCGACAGCCTATCGAAGATGGAGCACTAGAAAAATTAGAGATCGTAGGATCTCAGCCCCTTTTTTGGGTCCTTTTTGGGATTTGGGAATGTGTAACGAGAATGGGATGTCAGCCCATGGGTTTACCCATTTTTAGGCCTATTTTGTAAAGTATAAATAGATGTTTAGGCAATGTAAGGAGGGGGAAATAGGAATCTATGTGATGTAAGGATGATAAGTTAAGTGAACGTATGATTTGTATATGCGTTGTGCATATTGTGAGAAACTGTAGAGCTAAGTGCAAGTGGTTGCAATAGACTGTGAAAGGCTTTGTGCTAGACCTAGCTCAGGGAAGGAGGATCTGGCGAGGTGCACACATATCTCTTGTCCTATGCATAGTAGGGTTTTTGTGGCTCTGTGCATGTATATGAATGATTGAAGCTAATAAAGAATAAGAGTTGGTGGACATAGCCCCAGGGAGGGGGTGAACCACGTAAATACTATGTTATTCTGCTCTGTGTGATGTTCTGATGTATTTATATGTTATTTTCTAAGTGCTTGATATAGATAGATAGATCTGTTTATGCTTTATGCTTATGATGAATCTCGATGTTATATCTGATATAGGTGAATGTGCTTAGTGCTTGAATCTGCTAGATCTGATCCGTTTATATATGCTAAGTGCTTAAATACATTAGATCAGGGTGAATGTTGTGATGCTCTTTTTTCTCTGCGAAGTAGATATTCGTTAAATAATAACGAACTAATGGTGCTAAGTTCTCTATTAAGTATTATAATCACAGATCTGTGTCCCATCTAAGGTTGCAGACACCCGAGTCCTGCAACCACCCCTGCCTCTACCTTGGGTGAGACTTCATCTGCTTCGCAGGTGTTGCTGAAAGGGCCGATAGTTAGGGTTTTGTTGATGAGCTGTTGTAGCGTTGAACCCTGGGTTTGCCCCTGTTCCAACAAAAAATCATCTGTGCACTACAAACTGAGAAATTGCACTACAAGTTATTTGTTTTACATAGTTACCCCAAATTTGGCCTCTTTTAAGGTTTTATACAGTTTAAGTTATCAAATTTTCCTCCATCTCCTAGCTTCAACCGTATTTAAGATTCTTCCATTTTGGCAAGCAAACCCTTTTTGTAGTTATTAAGAAATAAACCCTAAATTTATCTATTTTCATCACGCTATCTGGTAGCAAGCGTTATCATAAAGGGGAGGGTTTAGACTAAGTTGTCATGAACAATCAACAAGGTAAGAATATTCATAAAGGAGGATACATTGTAAGGGCTGAGCCCCATGACTTGCAACTAATAAAATCAGACCCATTTTTCAGAGAGGCATTTCAGAGAGTGGGTTGCCTGTACTTTGTGAGAAGATGCAGAGAGGACACCATGAGGTTTCCAAGTAGTTTGCATTGAATTTCAATGGGGTGATGATTCAAAAAGATCTTTTACACGACTATGGTTGAGTTATCAAGCATGTGTTGATTAACCAATTATGAATCTTAAAGAAAGAGGAAGAAGTTATAGAAGAATCATAATAGCCATATACACATATGCGGTATGAAATAAAGAATAACAACAACAAACCATAAACACCAATGTGATAACGAAGTTCGACAATCTCACCTACATCTCTGGGCCTTGTCTCAGTGGGATTTGCTTATTTATGTTCGAATCTTTACAAGTACATATTTATAGTTCCAAAAGGTTACAACAATGAGTTGGTCATGTTCTACCAGATCTCATGAACCCATCAAAACTAACGACACTCAAATCAGATGAACGAAGCTCCCATAAATGGCCCGCAAAGGTGTGCTCCTCAATAGCTTCCTTACATAAAAATGGCCTTGGCTCAACAATCCAACAACATGAACCTTTTCTGAACCTCTTCCCATGGAGAGGTCTCTAATTCGAATCCTTGAAACTCCAACAAAATTTTACCAACCAACACAACCAATACCTGGGTGCCATGTGGCAGCCCACATCTAGGCCACGTGGAACTGCCTCATTCGCTATCATGAATGCCACTTGTTGACCTCCGATTTATCCATGTACCTACCATGTCATTCTTCCACCGTACCTACCACTGGACCTGTGACTGCCACATGTCATATGGATGTGCCACATCACCCATATGGACATTCCACATATCAAGCACCGATTGGACCAACTCCGCCACCTGTCTGCCCTGTCAGCACAGTACCTTGCCACATGTCATCGTATGGACGTGCCATGTGTCACTGTACGTATGTGCCACATGCCACCGTATGGACGTGCTACATGTCACCCTTGTAGTGGTGACACATGTCACTTCTTGGTTGTTCCACTTGTCCTATCCATGTAAGCTTCATACACCAGTTAGCTTGCCATGTCAGCATCCATACACCCAGTCAACCAACCAACTGTGCCTGCCATGTCAGTTGTACGACCATACAACCTGTACAGTCAGCTGCCACATGGCACTGCATGAACTATACAAACTGTACAGTTAGCATTTGTTTTTCCTATTTGGAAAAACAAACAAATTTCCATAACTTGAGCATATGATGTCCTTTTGAGCCCGTTCAAGTTGCATTGGGTTCATATCAATGAGGTCTACACACAAGTCCATTTTGAAGATATTCTGAGCACTTTGATTAGTCCTTTTTGAGCCCTATCAAGCTCCTGGATCCAATTCTGGATCACACCTCCCCACTAAGGACCTTTTGGTCCCCAAAAGGTTACAAAAATGGACCTTACTGATTACATACTCATAAGGACAAAAACAAAAACACGATGTTGTACAAAAATGATGTTATAAGAGGTCATCATTTCAACATGTGTGATTACATTAATGGAAGCAAAATACAATGAAGTTGTGACATCCACTTTTGGAAAAACCAAGTGGTTGGTTTCTTTCCTTCATGGTGTTCCTCTTTCTTCGTTGGTAATCTTTCTTCCTTCATGAGTACATGTGAAATTCTTTTGTCCTTCCTTGGAAGAAGCTCCGGATTAAGATTCCAACAATTATCCCTTTGATGTCCACCCCTGCTGCAATAAGTGCACTGAGTTTTTGGCATCCAGACCTGTTTACCATTCTCTTTCTTCCTTTGTGGAGTTGAGTCTTTATGTAATGTTTCCTTCCTAGTCGACATAGGTTTCCTGTACAAAGTTTGTCTCTTCCAACACTTGGCAACACAATGCTTGGGTGAATGACAATAAGTACATGGATAAAGATTACACAAGTTTCATATTACATGATTATGTTTTTTTATAATAAAAAAGAGAATTTGAAAAATCATGACAATTATACCTTCCATGCTGATCTTCACTTTGCTTTGGAGATGACTTGCATTCACTACCACAATCAAGGAGTGATATGCCATCACCTTTCATGAAGTGTTCCTGCAATGAATTAAGCTGGCCATGTGAAGTATTACTTGCTTCTAAAGTTTTGGAACCCATATTGGAGGATGCTCCAATATCCACTTTACCATATCCCAAGCCTAAATATCGAGGCCTTTCCACAACCTCAATGGGATTAATGATACCTTGGCCCTCACATCGAAGGCCCTTTCCTTATTCATAACCCATCTTGGTTAACAATCTTAAACCTATACCTCTTGTATGTTTTTCAAATGCACCAAAACCATTTTGATGGGAACAAGGATAATTTGATGAATGACCTTCATTGCACACCTTAGAGATGTTTTCTGAAATAGATGTAGAAGGAACTTCCTTCAATCCTTCATTTCCTTTGAAGCTTTCACTTGAGACGATCTCTTTCATTCCAAGTAGTCTTCATACAACACTTTCACCATCTCGGCCATGGAAAACACCAAATTTTTGAATTCCTTCTCATCTTGAGAAATTCCTCCAGTAGATGCCATTTTCTCCCTTGAGATGAGCACTTCCCTAGTTAACATGCAAACTCAAATTCCAAAGGTCAACTAGCTCTGATACCACTTGATCTGAAAAGATCTTTTACACGACTATGGTTGAGTTATTAAGCATGTGTTGATTAACCAATTAGGAAGATTAAAGAAAGAGGAAGAAGTTATAGAAGAATCATAACAACCATATACACATATGCAGATCTGAAATAAATCATAACAACAACAAACCATAAACACCAATGTGATAACATAGTTCGACAATCTCGCCTACGTCTCCGAGCCTTGTCTCAATGGGATTTCCTTATTTCTGTTCGAATATTTACAAGTAAATATTGATAGTTCCAAAAGGTTACAACACTAATCTAGTCATGTTCTACCAAATCTCATGAACCCATCAAAATTGATGACACTCAAATAGCATGAACGGAACTCCTAGAAATGACCCACAAAGGTGCACTCCTCAATAGCTTCCCTGCATAAAAATGACCTTGGCTCAACAATACAACATAAATAACCTGTTTTGAACCTCCTACCATGGCCTTAAGAAGACCTAGTTTATATAGATCTAAAGTTGGTAAACATATCCCAACTTCCTCCCAAGATTTGGCCTAAAAAAGGGCCTAATATCCCCTAATATGGGCCAAAATCTCCCAATTCTGCTGAAGAAAATCAACAAAATCGCTATAACATAGTTTAAAAAACTATTTTTTCATAAATAAAGGGGTAATCCCCTTTGGCCTGACGCGTTCCCCTTAAAACACAACCACTTGGTGTCATATGGCCAAGCGCCAACCCCCTAGGGGCTGCGCATTGGTCCTCACCTCCGCTAGCACTGGTCACCTGTCAAAACACCATGGGACCAAGTCCTGAACTACATGCCCATCTATTGGTTATAGCCCCAGGTCTTATGGAATTGGGTGTGCCCTATTCTGTGGCCCCTGCACCCATAGTTTATCTGCACCTATAACCATATACCTCCGGGTCGTATGGTCAAACCCCAAAACCAAGGGTTGGAAGGTTTAACCATACACACACAAATAGTGGAGGAACAAGGGTCATATTGGATATTCATATGCGACCATGCCGAGGGTTGGGGCCTATCCCCAACTCGATCCTTTTCCAAACTCGCCACCCATTCAAACTTAAATAGTAGTGGAGAGCCTATGGGGTAAGAAACATGGTGTGGGCAGGCTAGCTAGCACGACCCCTGCAAAGGCATTGCTCGATGGAGAGGTCTCCGGTTCAAATCCCCAAAACTCCAACAAATTTTTACCAACCAACACAACCAATACCTGGGTGCCACGTGGCAGATCACATCTGGGCCATGTGGCACCACCTCATTCAATATCATGAATACCACTTGTCGACCTTCGATTCGTCCATGTACCTGCCACATCATTCTGCCACTGTACCTACCATTGGAACTGTGACTGCCATGTGTCGTATGGATGTGCCATGTCACTCGTATGAATGTGCCACATGTCAAGAATAGATTGGACCAACTCTACCACCTGTCTTCCCCGTCAGCGCCATACCCTTCCACGTGTCACCGTACAGACGTGCCACGTGTCTCAGTATGGATGTGCCAAGTGTCACTATACATACATGCCACGTGTCACCATATGGACGTGCCACATGTCACTATATGGATGTGCCATGTGTCACTGTATGGATGTTCCACATGTTTCCATAGGATGTTCCACATGTCACCCTTGTTGTGGTAACATGTGTCACTTCCCGGTTGGTCCACCTGTCCTGACGTTAGCTTCGTACGCCCAATCAGCCTACCATGTTAGCGTCCGTATGCCCAGTCAAACTTCCACGTCATCATCCGTACATCTAGTCATCCTGCCATGTCAACATCCCTACACCCAGTCAGCTTGCCAATTATTATTTCCACGTCAATTGTACGACCGTACGACCTGTACAATCAGCTGCCACGTGGCACTGTACAAACTGTACAATCAACATTGTTTTGCTTGTTTGGAAAAACAAACAGATCACCATAACTTGAGCATATGAATTCTGTTTGTGCCTGTTCAAATTGCATTAGGTTTGTATCGACGAGGCCTACACACACGTCTATTTTGAAGAGATTCTGAGTACTTTTATTTTTAGGCCTTTCTAAGCCCTATCAAGCTCATGAATCTAATTTTGGATCAGGTGAAGACCAAATTTGGTGCATTGAGTTTGAGGTTACAAAGTAGTCCATTTCTATAACTACAGAGAAACCATTTCATAGACAAAGATGTTTTAAGGCCATGACCCCGAATTCTGCATTTTCAAAGGAATTCTTAAAACCTGAATGTCAAGAAGATAACCTATCCAAGGGAGTGTCAAGAAATTATATGCTTTACTATTTTGATAAAATGCTCAGAGTCATTCATAGGTATTTTACTTGTGAATGTAGGTTTAATATGGTCTATTAATACCATATTAGACTATTAATGCACTTTACTGGAAAATAACCCTTGAATCTACCCTTCTATCTGTTTAGAAGCCTTAGGAAGATGTCAGATAGAGTTCATGCCAAGTATAAGAAGGTGGATACCAACGTCTTTCATTATGGTCTGATCAAAATGCTAGTGTTAGAAGAATCGAAGAAAAAAAATACTGATTGGGATGCTTTCCTAATTGTATCAGGCTTTCAACCAGATGTTGTTCATGCACCACAATCATAGATACATACACCTATTTCTGTTGAAAAGACTGTGCATTCAGAGTCCATTAAAAAGAGAAAGATGGCTAAAATGGATAAGTCCTCTTAGTGTATTGATAAGATAAGTGAAGGTCCTTCACAAATTCCTAATGAAGAAACTTATCCTATGGTAGAGCCTTCACCTATGGAGACATCCTCTGGCAAAGCAAGGAGTTTAAAGGGAACAAAAACTTGTTTTTTCTCCACCTGTTTCTACAAAATATGTTAAGCCTAGAAGACCATTCATAATATCAACAAAAAAGAAACATGTATATGTGGAAGAGGGTGCATCTAGAGCACCATCTCAACAAACAATCAAAACCAAGCCTCTTAGAAAGCCAATAGAAATCATTGAGATCAAGTATCCTTCTGATGAGAGGGATCCCACTTTCAAAAGGCTCAAAATATAGTTGAAAGATGTAAGGTATGAGAATGAACAACTGAAAAAGTAAAATTTGCATGCCAAGATTCATCTAAATAAAACTATAGAGATGGGTAAAGAAACTATTAAAAAGGAAAAGCATTGGGTTAAGAGATCCATATATCTACGTAGGAAAATGAAGAATGCATATAGGAAAAATATAGCCCATCAAATTGAAAAAAATAAAGTTAAAGGAGGAAGTGCAACAATTGAAGAAACATATTTCAAAACAAAACCTGGACATGTTGGCTCAGGAAACCACCAGGAGATGAAGATGAAGCATCATCTCTGCATCAACATTATCATTTTTTCTATGGTGTCTTATATATGCATGCTTATAACCCTAAGGAGTAATTTTGTCTTATGTTGCTATAATGATGCCCATATGCCATTTTTGCAATTCAATTTCATGATTTAAAGGTTGTAGTAGGTATTAACAAGGATTTTAAGGCTTCTTTCATAGTTTTGGCAACAACTGATATGTTTTGAGGGAAAAATGACACCTATAGGAAAGTTCATAGCACATCCTGCTGAAGGCGTTGCAAACTGCTAAAACTAGAACAATTTGCAACACACTCGCTGCGAACTTGACAATTATTTGGAATCTGAGCTGAAGGAAGGTTTCGACCTGTTAGAAGAGGTTTGATTAAATCCCCAGAGATCAATTAAACATCAAGGGACACTTATGCTCAAGATCCAACTCCATCAAATCTTCATGCAATGAGTTGGCTACAATTGTATTTATTACTACCAACATCTTCTTGGAATATAACAATTTGTTAGATTTTGGTTTGTTTGACTGCTTCCACGCCTTTCCCAAGATCAAAATGAAATGTAGGAGCTAGGTGATGAGTCCAAGAGGGTATTTTGATGCTTTTTTCTATTTAAGATGCAATCTAACTCCATAGAAAGGTTCGAGTGGTTTTTTGTGAGACTCATATTATTATTTTAGACTGTAAAGATTTCCAAATTATGTATGTATATACTTAAGACTCTTGAATGGTTAATGATCAAATTTTCTTCTACTATTACATTCTATCTTTCTCTCTTGTTTTGATGTTGTCTACTGGTAAATGATTTATCTTTAGTTCTTGTTTCTATGCAATTATGGTAACTGATTTACTGTCTTTGTTGATGCAAGTGTTGTCAAAACATATCATCTTGTTAACCTGGAGGTTCCTTATTAGTGAGATTTCCTCTATATGTGTGCCACAGTGCCTGCAGTATTTTGGTTCATATATTCACTTTCTTCTTCTTCATTCTTCCATGTTTTCACTGTTATTTGGTAAACTAATAAGATATTGTTCAAGCCTTGCTTGCTGAAGTATGTTTTATGGAGCTTTTGTGTTGATACTTTGAGCTGATTTTCTCATCCATTTGCTACATCTAAAACTAAAACCTTATCTTTTACAAACTATAAAATATGATGGGTATTAGGCTCACACCAATAGCAATCTAGGTGAGACTTCTAGTGATAACACGAGGTAAATTATTTGATGTCGTTAAGAGAAATTCACCCAACAATCTACAACACAAAATATAACTAGTTAATGTAAAGAATATTAATCATAAATATTACATCCTTAATTTACACATTAATTGACACTAAAAATAAAGGAAAAAAGTAGACCTTTTATGTATATGTGACAAGTTTTATTACATACCTTAGGATCTAGGTGAGACAAGTGTTTGAAAAACCATTCAAGACCTTCAAGTTCACAAACAATAATATAACAGAGATATGGTTTGTCCTTGAGCCTTCATAAAGAGGTTTTTGTGACTTCTCAATCAAAGGTACATCGTGAATATCATCAAAATTGTCATCCATTGGAGAAAAGATGTCTTGGATCAATATATTTATACCATCATTATCAACTGTATTATCAATGCCATCTTATTCCATAGGACTAACTTAATTTGAAATATTTTCTCCACCTTCCTTAACATGTACAACAAGATTTCTACTACTACTTGTCACATTCCCAAGCTCACACTTTGGACGCTCTTTCTTTATAATTGCAAACAATCAAATAATATTAGTGTATGTAACAAATATTAAAAGGATAGAATTTTTTATGAATACCCCAGCCTTCAATGTGCCCAAACTATCTACAATGTCTTTCAACCATTGTTATTAAAAGTCTTCTTCTATTGAAGCCCTTGCATAGAGTGCAAGTGAAATAACATTTCCTATCACCCTTTGCATTCAATGCCACAAATAACCTTTGAAGCATCCTATCATTTTCATATGGAGTAGTATTATATCGCATTGTAATAAAATATTACAACAAAATCCAATGAATCAATATAAGTAAAATATATGAATATATTCATCCAATTTCACACATGTAAATGCATTTCTATAGGCCAAAAAACATAATACACATAATAGAGAGGAAAAGGATCTATGGCCCCATGTGAGAGGAAGAGGAAAGGGGAACAATTTTGTGGTTTCATTTCATCAAAAATTTGGGGAACATCCTTCCAACGTTTGTAAACATTTTGTTAAATGGTTTACATGCATCCTCCAACCTTTCGTGTTGTGTCAAAATCCAATATTGTTGCAATTAGGGAAAGGGGAAAACCTTGAGATATCATAGTATATAGTCTTCAGGGTTTAAAACATATCCATAGTCCCGTAACTTGTAATTTGTAAATTAACAACACCATGCATGGATTTCTCTTTCTAGGGCGTGCATTTTTCATCATGCCCTATTTTCATGCATTTTTCCCTTTATGCATTTTTTTGCATTTACAAGGCAAATTTTAGCCTCTATGCACATAATAGGGTTTTTGGTTTAAAAATGAACAACTAAATTTATTAAAATATTTAAAATGATAAAATACAAAATGCACAATTTGAATCACTCAATTTGGAGGTCATATTAGTCTTAGGCATGCATTTTACAGTAAGAAAATTTTGCCCTCTATTTTATAGAAAGTCTTCAATCTTGGTTCAAGGTAGAAGTCCTCTTTCATTTGAAACTACACTTCATATGATACATATATATTTTTAGTGTTATTATATTCACCCCAAATAGTTTATAACTAAATTTGGATCTATATAGAAGCATGGGTGCGCATTTCCATTATATTTCTTTCTATTGTTTTGGTCTTTCAATTTACAAGGCAGATTTCACCTCTTTTACACAATAGCCACAATTATGTTTGAAAATAAAAATAAAAATATGTACCCAATTGTAAATTATTTAAGACACCCTCAACAAATTTAATCACTCAAATTGGAGGTGTTTTAAGATCCGAGCATGCATTTTTGTGAACCCTGGCGCACATTTTTCACAAGGGCATAAATTATAGTTTAAAGGAAAAACATGTATTTCTTAAGTGTGAGTGTGCATTTTTAGATGTGGAGACTCTAAATATCTTGAAATAGGGTTTTATGAAACAATATAAACCCAAATCCTATTGTTTTATGCAACAATAGAAACCCTAATCCTAATAATCGATATCATCATATTTTGAGAACACTGTCATCTACATCTGGCTCAACTTCTTCGACTTCTTCATCTAACACATCTACCTTCTCCTCTACATCATCTTATCCTTCAATATCATCTTGGTCTAGATATTTCTTATATAGTGATTCCAACCAATAAATTTAGTACCTCGTCAATAAGAGGCTCAATATATACATTATTATGTTTAACTTGGTACTTACCTAATTGATTGAAAATACACATAATTACTACTTTGTGTGTGTGTGTGTGTGTGTGTATGTAAGAAATTATGCAATGAAAAAGACAAATTAAATGTATTATTTTTGTCTTAGAAGAGGAATGGATAAGAAAGGATATTAAATCTTCAAATAATGTCTCAATAATCCTTCCATTATTTGCAAATTGATTAGCATGAAAAATCAATAATAGAAACAATATGAGGATTGGATGGGTGGGAAATTATAACACATCCATCCTACAATAAGGATTAAAATATTTTGTGCCTTGGGATTTCATTTTAGAGGATATAGTGGGAATTTTTAGACAGAAAACCTTTTGTTGTGCATAAAGGGTAAAAACTACCTTGTAAAACAATGAGGCCAAATTGTTAAAACTGGCCTTGTTAAAATGCATGCCAGACCGAGGGGAATGCACACCCGATGGTGAAATTAGTATGAATATATCATGGATATATAGGATTATGAAACATCCATTCCTTGAGATAAATTATGCATGTGCCATGGTGAAAAATGCATGCCCTAAAAGGGAAAAATGCATAAAATGCGCAAAATCAGGGCAAATGAAAAATGGACATCCTAGGAAGAAAAATGCATGCCTTGTGTTGGTAATTGTATGTTGACCTTATGAAATTACATGAAAATACGTTAATGAGAAAAATGCATGCCCAATTAGGGAAAAATGCACATCTCAAGTTGAAAATGCATGTTGAGCACATGGGATTGCATGCTTACATAGTAAAGAGGAATATGCACACCTTCTTAATGAAACATGCATGCCTACACTGTAAAAATTCACACCCTTGACATTTTTTTTATCCCTATGGTGGCCTAAACCCTAAATGGTTCTTCCTTATCCCATATGAATGGTTTTCATAGGAATATGAATGAAAATGGATGTTGATCCATTGTGTATAATTGCTGCTACTATGGAATATATTATAACAACCCTAAACCCATGTTTGAAAATATATTTGGAAACATATTCATGTAGTTAACCTTGTATGTTGAGTTATTTCCCAAGTCCCAAGATCTTATAAACTGGAAGTAATTGTAAGTCTCCCACACCTATGATTGATTTCAAATGCATGAAAGATATCTTTATTAGACATGTAATTTGAGATTGTGTGTGTGTGTGTGTGTGTGTGTGTGCGCGTGTGTGTTTGTATTAGAGTTGACACATTTTTATTATTTTTCTTTCAAAATTATCCTTTGACACATTCTCACAATCATTTTTTTTATTTTCCAAGTTACAATGCCCGAGGAAAACCACCAAGTACTTCTACTCATTTAGAGGATGGTACCCCGGGTAAACCATAAAATATTCATGGCACAAGGACGATAAAAAAAAAGGCTTGAAGCCATTACAATTATATACTCATTATGAGATCAAACATGTCACTTGCAAGAATTGACCCTGGGTGGGGAGGATAAAACCATTCCTCCCAACCACACGAGCTACACCCAGAAGACACATGCACACAATCAACATTGACACTATTTTCAAATTCAAATTACAACCCTTGATATTCCAAGTGTTTAAAAAACTTTACCAAGGATGGAAAGTTTTCTCTAATTCTCAAAAATACCAAGTCCATTGTTAAAAAATGCTACAAATCTACTTGAGTGTGCTTATAAAAATGCATGACAAGTTTTGTAAAAGTGTTATATATATATATATATAT
>ML824425.1:98163-119045 GCA_009831015.1 Picea engelmannii | reverse complement strand
GTGCCCAAACTATCTACAATGTCTTTCAACCATTGTTATTAAAAGTCTTCTTCTATTGAAGCCCTTGCATAGAGTGCAAGTGAAATAACATTTCCTATCACCCTTTGCATTCAATGCCACAAATAACCTTTGAAGCATCCTATCATTTTCATATGGAGTAGTATTATATCGCATTGTAATAAAATATTACAACAAAATCCAATGAATCAATATAAGTAAAATATATGAATATATTCATCCAATTTCACACATGTAAATGCATTTCTATAGGCCAAAAAACATAATACACATAATAGAGAGGAAAAGGATCTATGGCCCCATGTGAGAGGAAGAGGAAAGGGGAACAATTTTGTGGTTTCATTTCATCAAAAATTTGGGGAACATCCTTCCAACGTTTGTAAACATTTTGTTAAATGGTTTACATGCATCCTCCAACCTTTCGTGTTGTGTCAAAATCCAATATTGTTGCAATTAGGGAAAGGGGAAAACCTTGAGATATCATAGTATATAGTCTTCAGGGTTTAAAACATATCCATAGTCCCGTAACTTGTAATTTGTAAATTAACAACACCATGCATGGATTTCTCTTTCTAGGGCGTGCATTTTTCATCATGCCCTATTTTCATGCATTTTTCCCTTTATGCATTTTTTTGCATTTACAAGGCAAATTTTAGCCTCTATGCACATAATAGGGTTTTTGGTTTAAAAATGAACAACTAAATTTATTAAAATATTTAAAATGATAAAATACAAAATGCACAATTTGAATCACTCAATTTGGAGGTCATATTAGTCTTAGGCATGCATTTTACAGTAAGAAAATTTTGCCCTCTATTTTATAGAAAGTCTTCAATCTTGGTTCAAGGTAGAAGTCCTCTTTCATTTGAAACTACACTTCATATGATACATATATATTTTTAGTGTTATTATATTCACCCCAAATAGTTTATAACTAAATTTGGATCTATATAGAAGCATGGGTGCGCATTTCCATTATATTTCTTTCTATTGTTTTGGTCTTTCAATTTACAAGGCAGATTTCACCTCTTTTACACAATAGCCACAATTATGTTTGAAAATAAAAATAAAAATATGTACCCAATTGTAAATTATTTAAGACACCCTCAACAAATTTAATCACTCAAATTGGAGGTGTTTTAAGATCCGAGCATGCATTTTTGTGAACCCTGGCGCACATTTTTCACAAGGGCATAAATTATAGTTTAAAGGAAAAACATGTATTTCTTAAGTGTGAGTGTGCATTTTTAGATGTGGAGACTCTAAATATCTTGAAATAGGGTTTTATGAAACAATATAAACCCAAATCCTATTGTTTTATGCAACAATAGAAACCCTAATCCTAATAATCGATATCATCATATTTTGAGAACACTGTCATCTACATCTGGCTCAACTTCTTCGACTTCTTCATCTAACACATCTACCTTCTCCTCTACATCATCTTATCCTTCAATATCATCTTGGTCTAGATATTTCTTATATAGTGATTCCAACCAATAAATTTAGTACCTCGTCAATAAGAGGCTCAATATATACATTATTATGTTTAACTTGGTACTTACCTAATTGATTGAAAATACACATAATTACTACTTTGTGTGTGTGTGTGTGTGTGTGTATGTAAGAAATTATGCAATGAAAAAGACAAATTAAATGTATTATTTTTGTCTTAGAAGAGGAATGGATAAGAAAGGATATTAAATCTTCAAATAATGTCTCAATAATCCTTCCATTATTTGCAAATTGATTAGCATGAAAAATCAATAATAGAAACAATATGAGGATTGGATGGGTGGGAAATTATAACACATCCATCCTACAATAAGGATTAAAATATTTTGTGCCTTGGGATTTCATTTTAGAGGATATAGTGGGAATTTTTAGACAGAAAACCTTTTGTTGTGCATAAAGGGTAAAAACTACCTTGTAAAACAATGAGGCCAAATTGTTAAAACTGGCCTTGTTAAAATGCATGCCAGACCGAGGGGAATGCACACCCGATGGTGAAATTAGTATGAATATATCATGGATATATAGGATTATGAAACATCCATTCCTTGAGATAAATTATGCATGTGCCATGGTGAAAAATGCATGCCCTAAAAGGGAAAAATGCATAAAATGCGCAAAATCAGGGCAAATGAAAAATGGACATCCTAGGAAGAAAAATGCATGCCTTGTGTTGGTAATTGTATGTTGACCTTATGAAATTACATGAAAATACGTTAATGAGAAAAATGCATGCCCAATTAGGGAAAAATGCACATCTCAAGTTGAAAATGCATGTTGAGCACATGGGATTGGATGCTTACATAGTAAAGAGGAATATGCACACCTTCTTAATGAAACATGCATGCCTGCACTGTAAAAATGCACGCCCTTGACATGTTTTTTATCCCTATGGTGGCCTAAACCCTAAATGGTTCTTCCTTATCCCATATGAATGGTTTTCATAGGAATATGAATGAAAATGGATGTTGATCCATTGTGTATAATTGCTGCTAATATGGAATATATTATAACAACCCTAAACCCATGTTTGAAAATATATTTGGAAACATATTCATGTAGTTAACCTTGTATGTTGAGTTATTTCCCAAGTCCCAAAATCTTAGAAACTGGAAGTAATTGTAAGTCTCCCACACCTATGATTGATTTCAAATGCATGAAAGATATCTTTATTAGACATGTAATTTGAGATTGTGTGTGTGTGTGTGTGTGTGTGCGTGTGTGTGTTTGTATTAGAGTTGACACATTTTTTTTATTTTTCTTTCAAAATTATCCTTTGACACATTCTCACAATCATTTTTTTATTTTCCAAGTTACAATGCCCGAGGAAAACCACCAAGTACTTCTACTCATTTATAGGATGGTACCCCGGGTAAACCATAAAATATTCATGGCACAAGGATGATAAAAAACAAGGCTTGAAGCCATTACAATTATATACTCGTTATGAGATCAAACATGTCACTTGCAAGAATTGAACCTGGGTGGGGAGGATAAAACCATTCCTCCCAACCACACGAGCTACACCCAGAGGACACATGCACACAATCAACATTGACACTATTTTCAAATTCAAATTACAACCCTTGATATTCCAAGTGTTTAAAAAACTTTACCAAGGATGGAAAGTTTTCGCTAATTCTCAAAAATACCAAGTCCATTGTTAAAAAATGCTACAAATCTACTTGAGTGTGCTTATAAAAATGCATGACAAGTTTTGTAAAAGTGTTATATATATATATATATATATATATATATATATATATATATATATATATATATATATATATATATATATATATATATATATAAACTTACTTTTCTTAATAAAAATGCATTATATAAAAATATACCAATATAACCCAAAATCATTAAAAAAAAACTCATTTTCCTGCCAGGGGTTTCCTCAGCATGAGCGTGTATTCCTTAGAGTCCATTCCTCAACATTAGAAAGTATTTATCAACATTCATTGAATAATCTCTTGTCCATGATTTCAACTTTGAACCCATACAACCATGGCTACGATTGCAATATGAGCATCCTCTACCATGGGTGCAACAATTGAAACATGGGTTTCCCAGGATGAAAAGTTCACTATAAAAAAATTCTAGGAGTGTGTCGATGCATGGAGAGATACAAATAATTGTACAATAGGTATGCTAAATATTCTAAGAAGAACAAAGGTTTTTGAATTTATGTTTGGACCCTTCAATTTCAAAAAGGAAGAGATAGATGATGCCAATGATAATTATGATGATATGGGTATGGAATTGAAAGTATTTGGGTAGAGGGTTTACCTAGACGTTGATTTGGTTGCAAGAGAAACCAAAATTCCGTGAAGAAGGGGAGAAACATTTAACTCCAGAAAAAGCCCCAAAGTAGAAAAGATTGAGATGGCCAGTAAAATACGTGGGAAAAAGGTATCTAATCCCATGAATGGTTTAAGAATGCAAGATGTTCCCCAGGGACTATACAAATATTTGATTCAACTTGTCCTTAGGACAATTATGAATCATCATAAGAGTGCTATTTTTGATGACTGCATGAGGATAGTTATTTATTGGGTTGAATACAGGGCAATAGATGTCCCTCATCTATTGGCTGAGAAATTAAATTATGCCTTGGAAGAAAGTAAAAATAAAAGATTAAGTTTAGTTTCCTAGGCACACTATAGAAAATTATTGATTTATATTGACACAACGTTCAAACAAGTCCTCTTAAAACTTACATTAAGAGATAAAAAATGAATAAAATCCTTGAGGAAGTACCTGAAGTACAAGAATATTATTGAATAAGGAAAAGTGTGAACTAAATAACAAGAATATTATTGAATAAGTAAAAGTGTGAACTAAAGTATAATAATATTATTGAATGCATGAAGAAGATTGCACATCTATAATACACAATTGTGCAACAAGAACACAAATAAAACATAACAATAAAAAACAAAGATAATATTATTGATGGATTAAGAAGTGACGTATCTATAATTGGAGATGAATCTCCGAGGGTGATTACTGATAATGTCAAGGTAATGTTTGAAGATAGTAAGGATACATATGAAAACACTATTAGAAAAATTGAGGAGGACTCGAGAAGAAGACCAGATATTTTCAATATAGCTCCATTGCAAACTATATGTAATTTGGTTGTGGATGAATTAAATAATAAGTTGAAGGAAAAATAGACATTTATTGAAATTTTAAAGGTTCAATTTGAAAATAAAGTGAAAGAGAAACATGAGAAGCATAAATCACAGGTTGAAGAATATAACAACATAGTGATTGGATTGAGGAAAAAAACTATTACACAAGTTAATAAGTTGAAAGAGAGATGTTTTACATGTGTCAGTGCAAAATAAAAGATTATATAAATTGAAAAGGAAATATAAAGGCATATTAAAGAAGGTGGAAAGGGTCAGGGTAAAGGTAAAAGTCAAGGTATGGGTAAGGGTAAAGGTAAAAGTTAGAGTAGTCCAACAAAACAAATGCCTCCAATTGACTTGGAGAAGTCCCTACAAACACAATATAATAGGTCTCATGACATTCCATCATTAGGGAGTGCTCTAGATGGTCTCTATTCCCCATCACCAATGATTGAATCATTGAAGGCATATATAACTAAGAGAGATGACAAGATTATAGAGCTAAAAAATGAACTCTTGCAGAACTTGTTATTGAATAAAGTGTCGTTGGGGAAAATACAACCACAATAAAAAAATGTGAGACACAACTGGGAGTAAGAACCACTGTCACCTTGGCAATTACTCCTCTCATTTTAGTGATGGATGATTCCACCACAAGGGAGGCTTCCTGGGTGACCATGGGGGGATGGAGGTAGAAAAACAAGGGTTTATAAAGGGTCCCTTATTTGGTCACTAGATGAGAGTGATTAGGGTTTGAAGAGTGATGTGTTTGGTGATGGAAAGAGAGAAGTTGATCAACAGCCTGCAAAACAAATGTTAGAAACACTATCCCAAGACCAAATATCATGAAAATAAACCCCCAAACACTAAGGGAAACAACAAGAAACTTTGTTGTCCCAAAATTTCCAGAAGAACGTAAATTATACCAGCAAGAAGTAAATGTTAACAACTTCTAGAAATCACCATCAAAATCAATATTAAATGATGGAAAATGAAAGCTTGTAAGCAATAAACAATATTCCAATGATTAAACCTCAGTTTTGATGGCCGAATGGGATGCCAAGTAAATGTTATGAAGAGGTTTATAAAATCCCTATATGTATGTAGAAAACATTTTCTACATCAACAAGTTTCCACCACAAAAATTATAAAATAAATGTGCCAATTTAGAGCCCCTAGCAAGTAGATTGATTTGCAATATTCAAGCACAATTTTCTATGGTGAAAAAAGTAAGTAAAGAAGAGTGAGAGAGAGATTTTTTGCATCCCTAATGACTGTATCTAATTTTTTATTACAAAATTAATAAATACACCAAGGAATCAAGACGTTTTAGCATGAAAAGATAACTCAGAGTATGACAATTTATCTAAAAATTTAAAGATCACAAGAGAGCAATTTTCACGTTTCACAATGCGAAATTTTACTTTCTCCATTGTAAATAGTTCCTTGTATATTGGGTAATGGATTCATAACATCAAATATAAGTTAAATGTCTAATTATGGAGGACTTGAACCTTGGACTTAAACCCTTATAAGCCAAGACATACCTTTAAAATTAGTCACCTAGCTTGCCAGTTGATGGGAAACTAGGTTCTTAGAACCTTGGGGAATAGACCATCCTAACCCCTAAGTTAAAACCATATATAATGAAGGATTCAAGGGGATAGACACTCTTAACCCTAAAATAAATCCTCGAATTTCCTCCTTCTACAAAGAAAAATGTCTTAAAGGAGGGGATAGACAATCCTAACCCTCTTAGGGTTTCTTCAAGCATGAATAATCCAAGCAAGATGCAACAAAATAACCTTAAAAATCAACAAACATGCAATAAATATCATCCAAGAAGTGGCCAAGGTCACAAACCATCCTCCACAAGTGAAAGAATCCATCTCCAAGCAAATAGTATGAGTAATTCTTCCCAAAAAGATAAGTCACATAACAAAAGAGAGAGTTGAAATGATGAGAGAGAGATAATAATTTCTCAATGATCAATTATGAAAGATGAAGTGAGGCTTGCTTCTATTTATAGAGGGAAATACAAGCTCAATTTACCCAATTTACAATTAAATTCACTAATTTAGGCTTAAATTCACGTTTTTACATTGGATTTTACCAAATCCACTTGATTTTTGTCCACATATGCTAAATAATGACCCAAATGATAAAATAGAGGGAAATGAGTCCCCAACATCCTCTTCTAGGGGTGGTGATTGGGTAAAATAGCCTCCAAAGGCTAAGGCATCAACCCTCAAGTTGCCACATCATGCCATTTGTTCACACAAAGTGGGGTAACAAACCACCCAATCACTGAATGCAAACCTCCATGGAAAATCAACTTCTCCAAGTGTGATGTCAAGGTGAGATAGGCCAACGGTTAAGCATAAAAGGATGACAACATGTATGGTTCATCTTCTCAGACCTCTTTCATTAGTAAATGATTTCAAAATGAGTGCAATGTTCATCATCAATTCCCTCCAACATGTGGGGTGAAACATCCATTCTATGGGATTTCATGCATTCATGGAGATCCCAAGTGCCTTGGTACCTCCACGAGTGATACCACCAAGCATGATCCCACAAATACAAACAAGGTACACCCTCCAAGGGTCCACAAGTCATATAAATCATGCCAAGTAAGTAAGTCTTAATACAAGAGCCACCCAAACAATTACATTTGATGCAGGAGCATCGCCCACATCAAGTGAGCCAGTGCGGAAGTGAAGGACAGCTGGACAAGCCCAGCAAAAATTTTGAAATTGTCTCGAAGATAATGCGCCAACCTTAAATGTGATAGTAAAGAGAGGCATACTTTTATATTGTAATCAGACCTTGAGCATCCCACTCTTGTCTGAAGTAGATAGAGGCATTTATGTTGAGATGAAATAGGTAGGTAGAATTGAATATTAGATTAGATAGTTTTAGAAAGAAAGGGGGAAACGGGATAAAGACACCCTCATTGTGTATTGTAACATTAGCATCACTAGAGAGGAAGAAGAGAAGCAAAGAGCTGTGTAGCAGACTCCATGTACAGAAGTTATGAATTTATATAAAGAAAGTTGTGATTCAGACTCATGGTGGTTACTTATTCTCTGTGTATGCATCTTTGAATGTTACGTTCATGAATGGTTTATTCTTTCTGTTGTGCAATTGATTTTATGCTATGTATGAATGATTTCTTGTTGAGTGTTTGAAATCTGAGAGAGGAAGAGCAAGAGGAATGAGTTTCAATTGTTTCTCTATCTGAGCAAGAGATTCCTGCAAGGATTGCAGTTGAAGTTGTCTGCAAGGAGTGCGTTGACAAAGGGCTCAGGTAGTTTAACTCTTGTTCTCGTTCACCCAGAGTGCATTTGGGCACAGGAGTCGTGCAAGGAGTGCACATGCCGAGTGATGTCTCAGAGTTGTGAACCTGAGCAAAATATCAAAAGACTACTGCTGCAGGTGTGCGCAGAGTTGAAGGGTTCTTAGATATTTGAAAGTATCTGAAGGTTTCCGCAAGGAGTGCGTGCAAGGACCCTCTTTGAGGCTCGAAGTTTTGAGAAGCTCTGAAGGAGTAAGGCCTTTGAAAACATTGAGGGACATTAGAAGTTTGTAGTGCAAGCGGATAAGTTCAGGGAGGAGTTCTTGGTTTTCCTTTGTAGAAATCGATGGTCAAGAATTTGTGGGGAGGATTAGAGAAACCCCGCCAGCCGTCAGATCTGCCAGAGAAGCGAGGAGGTTACAGTTGCATTCGGAGTTCAAGCTCAGGAGATTGTGGACCGCTGGATTTGGACAGAGATACCCGTCAGCCGTTGGATTGACTGGGAGTTGCACGAAGGTTAATCTTCGTTGACGGGAGGAGGAAAGTTCCGATGAGAGGCATGGTCATCGGGATTTCGGCATTTGAAAAATTAGGAATCACGAGGACGAGTGATCGGTAATTTTCATAGTGAAAATCCTGAAATCAATCGGGGTCGTTCGTCACTTGGGACGCGTGTCAAAAATCAGAAGGGAGTCGGGGATCGACGTTTCCCGAATCCTGAAGACAAGGCAACTGGAGCATTTGAAATCGTGAATCGTGAAATAGTGAGGAGTAGTGAGGACCATCCATCCTTGAGAATGCGTGGCCGAGATCAAAGCCTTTGGGAAATTCCCCGAAAGTAAAAGTCAATTGTTGGGAAATTGAGAGTCGGGAAATCGAGGATCCCGTGGAAAAGAGGCCCAATACATATTGACACTCGAAACCTTGAATCCCGATAAGAGATAGGATTGTGGTCATATAAGGCAGGGTCGTGTGGACTGGGAGCATAGCCAGGAGGGGCTGAAGCAAAAATGAAGCTCATCGGAATATCGAAGATCAGGGATTCGAGGAAGCAAGTGTTGGTGACATCGGGGATTGGAAAACCCCGAAACCCGATTGTTATTTTCTGTTGAGAACAGAGAAGAACTCAGGCCTAAGGGCTGTAACGAGCAGGACAAACCTGTGGGTCAAATCTTAATAAGGATTCTAGGGGAGAATCAAAGGAGCCACTCCGGCTTGAGGGTAATTTAGAACGATCCTTAAGACCGGGAGGTCAGGCGTGAGACCTGCTGAGGTAGGTGCCTGGGGTGACGCCATCAACATTGGATCCCCTCTTTCAAATTAAACACATGCTCAAATACTTTATGCAATTTACCAAATTTAAATATGGAAGGGTTATCAAAAGGCCCTATTGGGTAGACCAATTCCCCAAGTAGAGGGGTGTTTCCTGGGTGAACTCTATTTAGGCCATGTGATGAATGTGAGGTGGATAAAGGGAGACAATTTTGGGCGTGGGGTCATTGACATTCAAGGGTCTCATATGGTTTCATTTCCATGGATGTCTTTGTAGAGGGTGTGTTGAATCCTTGAGTTGCCTTTTGTTTGGGTCGCAACCTTTTTCTTGCCCCATGATTTTCCATTATATATATATATATATATATATATTAGATGATTTATAAGTCCCCTTTACAAGGTTTCTTGATTTTTGTGCATTAAATGCACTTCCTTTCAAGTGGGATACTTTCCCCAGGGATGGAAAACTTACTAGGAACCCCAAGATGACCACCAAGGAAAAAAATGGTAAAAATCATAAATTTTGAGAAAACGTCTCATAAATCCAATGCACCAGTTCTCTAAAGGTGACAACTCAACTCTCTTCATTTCAAATCTACCCTCAATGTCGTAAATGGGATCTATATAAAAAATGAAACAACCCACATCCCATCTACGTGTCCCAACACATATGAAATCATCAACGTGGTCATCAACTATGTCTGAGAGGTCCTCCATGAAATCATTTGTATTCTTGATCACTTCTCTGTTTTCATGTGTAAAGGGAACACAAGGTTGAACGAATTCATGTTTATCAAGTGGGAGAATGGATAGCAATGTCTCATCTAGGTTTTCAACATATTGTGCTTATTCAACGCTCTCCTCCTTTTCTTGGAAACTTTCTTCATGGACTTGTTCTTCAAGCACTTCTTCATCAACAAGGGATTAATGTTCTGTAAGAGGTGTTTTATCCAATTGTTCTTTAGTGGAATCTTTATCATGGAAATATTCCATGCCTTTCATGAATACTTAGTTGTCACGGGTGTGCTCTTCACTTATCTCTTATTTTTGTTCTTTTGCAGAGGGTTGACAGTGTTCCTTTTCATCTTTACATTATTCAATTATTGTCTCATCATAATTGGAATCAACATGAAAAACTTATTTGTAAAGAGTGTCCTTGAACTTTTGGAAAGGATATTCATGATTCTGAGTGGCTGGGCTCCAATACCTGATAAATTGTTCAACAAGATTTGTAGGATAAGGTATGCTCCTCAGTTTGCATGAGTGCACGAGACACTTATTTTGTCTCAACTCTAGAGATGCTACAAACAATCACATTAGGATATCATCATGTAATATATTTAATGTTGAAGAATATTTCATACAATTCACAACATGAGTAACCACTAGGACCGGGTCACCATTAAATTTTGGATAATTCATGTTCCACTCTGGAGGGTAACGATTTGGATACCCAAGAATACCCTGGATATTAAATGAGGGATATAATTCATGCATATATTAAGGTTCCATGGTCCCATTACCTAGAATGACACCTCAATGGAATTTCCAAAAGAGCTCAAGGCTCATCAAAATTGAAAAGGGTATCTTCCTCAATGGAGTCACCAAATAAACTTATATGAAGTTCATCAAAGTTGTGAGGGTAAATTCCCTCAGTGGAGTCTCCATGAAAGATAGGGATGAAGGATTTGGGGTAGACTTTCCAAATGTCGTTATGGGATCGAAAAGGATTCAAAATCCTCCCCAACAAGGACGCAAAAAATGTTATTGCACAAAGTGTCATTGGGGCAAAGCTGACTGCAAGAAACAAATGTGAGACAAAACTGGGAGTAAGAACCATTGTCATCTTAGTAATTACTCCCCTTGTTTTAGTGATGGATGATTCCACCACAAGGGATGCTTCCCAGGTGACCTTGGGGGGATGGAGTTAGAAAGACAAGGGTTTATAAAGGATCCCTCTTTTTGTCACTAGATGAGATTTCTTAGGGTTTGAAGAGTGATGACTTTGGGTTAGGAAAGAGAGAAGCTGACGAACAACCTATAAAAACAACATTAGAAACACTATCCCAAGACCAAACATCATGAAAATAAACCCCCAAACACTAAGGAAAACAACAAGAAACCTTGATGTCCCAAAATTTGCAGCAAATTGTAAATTATACCAGCAAGAAATAGATGTTAACAACTACTATAAATCACCATCAAAATCAACATTAAATTATGACAAATGAAAGCTTGTAAGCAATAGACAATATTCCAATGATTAAACCACAATTTTGACAGTTGAATGGGATACCAAGTAAATGTTATTAGTAATTTTATAATATCCCTAGATGGATGCAGATAACTCTTGCTACAACAAGTTTCTACCACAAAAATTAGAAAATAAATGTGCCAATTTATAGCCCTTAACAAGTAGATTGATTTGCAATATTCAAGCATGATTTTCTATGGTGAAAAAAGTAAGTAAAGAAGAGTAAGAGAGAGATTTTGTTGCAACCCTAATGGATGTAGATAATATTTTATTACAACAGTAAAAAATACTACAAGGAATACATTTTAGCATGAAAATATAGCTTAGAGTATGAGCAATTTATTTAAAAATTTAAAGATCACAAGAGAGCAATTTCCCCATTTCTCAATGCAAAATTTTACTTTCTCCAATGTAACTAGTGCCTTGTCTATTGGGTAACGTAGTCATAACATCAAATATAAATTTAATGGCTAATTATGGAGGACTTGAACCTGGGAATTAAACCCTAATAAGTCAAGTCATACCTCTAAGATTAGTCACCTATCTTGCTAGTTGATGGGAAACTAGGTTTTTAGAACCTAGGGGAATATACCATCCTAACCCCTAAGTTAAAACCATAGCAAAGGAATAATTCAAGGGGATAAACACTCCTAATCCTAAAATCAATCCTTGAATGACCTCCTTTCACAAATAAAAATGCCTTGAAGGAGGGGATAGACAATTCAAACCCTCCTAGGGTTTCTTCAAGCAAGAATAATCCAAGCAAGCTGCATCAAAATAACCCTAATCATCAACAAAAATACAAGAAAGATCATTCAAGAAGTATCCTAGGTCACAAACCATCCTCCACAAGTGAAATAATCCATCTCCAAGCAAATCACATGAGCAATTCTTCCCAAAAAGACAAGTCACATAACAAGAGAGATAGATGAAATTATGAAAGAGAGATAGTAATGTCTCAATGATCAATTATGAAAAATGAAGTGTGGGTTGCCTCTATTTATAGAGGGAAATCCAAAATCACTTTACCCAATTTACAATTAAATCCACTAGTTTAGGCTTAAATTCATGTTTTTACATTGACTTTTACCAAATCCACTTGATTTTTGTCCACATATGCTATATAATGACCCAAATGATAAAATAGAGGGAAATGAGTGTTGGAAATATAACTGAGAGGAGGGGGGGGTGAATCAATTATGTATATAAGATTGAAACTTTTCCCTTTTTAATTCTTTCTATATTATTATTTAATATGTTGCTGATAACTTAACATGCATAGATATACAATGATCAATCACACATAATACATAGAGACACCGATTTTCCTGAGGAAACCCATAAAGGGTGAAAACCTCTTCATCTTAGGATGTCAATCAAGCTCCAACTTTCATGTACATCACAGTCTTTGAGCTCCAACTAAAATATGAGGCTACAACCTCTGCTAGCAAGCTCCAACTTGCAGAGAGCACCAACTCTCAGATTTTTCTAGCACCAACTAGATGGAAGCACCAACTCCCAGGTTTCTCTAGCACCAACTAGATGGAAGCACCAACCCCCCGAATATCTTCTAGCACCAAATAGAATTTAGAGGAATAAAATCCTCCCTAGAACCACCCTACCACCCTGATTGAATCTTGCAAAACTTTTACTTACTTTCTCTGTCTCTGATATGCTCTGTTACAACTTCAAGTCTTGTTTTCCCTCTTCAACTTCTATCCTCTGTTCCACTTCTACATCTTTCTGCTTCTATGCTCTGATCTCTTTTATCCAGCGCACGACACCCTTCTGTTCAAATTTTCTTCTGCATTTAATGCTCTGTGCTACCACTTCATCCTATGCACTACACCTTTGATCTCCACTTCAGGTACTACACTTCATCTCAGCCTACACACATGCATAACTGTCGACAAAAATCTTCATCTCTTTTGTTCTGCATGTCTTTCTCATGCCGAGTCCTCTGCATGATCATCATTCGAACTCTTCATCTCTTCTGGTCGTTACTCATAATCTGTTCATCATCAGTGCCTGTTGCCCAAGATTCTTTGGATTCTCTGGCAGTTATCCTAAGGTTCTTTGGCTTCTTTTTCAGTTGAAATTCTTCATCTTCTTTGGCAGTTAAAGTCAATCATTTTTGGCTTCTTTGGCTTCTAAGCCCCTTCCTTCACATGACCACTGGTGGTGACCATACACTTATTCAAAAGGTGCTTCACGATCTTGGTCTAGCGAGCGCTAGCTCCCCCTTATTTTCTATATGACCTTGGGTGATGAACTTCACGTGGCCATGCGATTGTGATAGGACTGTTGATCTTACGATCTTGATGGTGCTCCTAAACAGATGGTTTAGATTTGTTCTTTCACGATCTACGAATCAGATCTAACCTCCCTAAATCAACGACTGTGATTTATTGTCTTTTCCTACCTTCTTTCCTTCGTCCATGCGTGATCCTTAGTCTAAACGATCAAGTGACATGTGGCCCTCCAAACCAATGGAGGAGATCGATTCCATCTTTCGAACTTTGGGAGTCTTGATTCTCAAACTTCGCTTGCTGCCGGAGCATTTCACTCGAAGTCCATGATCTAACTACGCGCGGTCTTCTCGAATAAACGATCACAATTCCTTTGGGTATTCGGGGTTTGGATATCTCAACTTTCCAACCTTTCAACCTTCCTTTGATTTTTCCCTAGAGATGACAATCCACTGATGTGTGTCCCTTTCGGATCAACGGTCACAATCCCTTCGGGTCTCTGGACTCCGAAGATTTCAAATCTCAACTTCTCGTTTCTTCTGACTGGGTATCTTCTGAAATGGAAGATCTACTGACATATGTTCTCTTTAATCCAACGACTATCCTCTGTTCTGGGACTTCAACCTCCAACAATCTAAAAACTTTCTCCTGCACGTTTTCCAGGAGTAGTTTTGCTCGGAGTTCACGATCCGTTGACACGTACCCTCCTACACAATCAATGATCATAAGTGACTTCAGAACTTCAGGACTTTAGGCTGATCACTACTTCATTCTCCTCCGGAGTGGTCAGCTGCTGAATAAGTTATAGGCGGTGGAGACTGCTTGTTGTCAGCTAACACTTCCACTTACACTATCCTTCCATTGTACTAGATCAACGGTTGATGATTCCCCCAAAGTATTCTTTAGATCGAGCGACTTATGTCCACTTAGAGACTTCAAAACTTTGGTCAAGTGCTGGTGGTAAATATCCCGAAGTAAAACTCTCAGAGTGACGTCACTTACTTACGTCACTTGATGATGTGTCATGAGCCTAGTAGCTACCACGTGTAAATCAGATTTGTGATTTTCACGTACCTGAAATGCTGAATCAACTTGACACTTGTCATTGTCTGATTGTGCCACATGTCCTTGTTGACGAAGTCTTGTTGACGTGGATCCTCATTCACTTCGAGACTTCAGGTATTTCAAATTTTCAAGTCATCAATTCTTCCGAAGTGAGAATCCCTGAATAATAACCTCCTCACAACTTTTAGACCTAAACTAAATGTTTTTCGTCGATCATGTTCTTAGATTGACAACTCAATATTTTTGCGATGCTGCTTTTCTAGCTTATCCTATCCTTCCACTTTAAAATGATCTGATGACTGACGTTTACTCCGTCTCTGTGGACTTTGGGGATTTCAGATCTCAAACTGAAAATTCTCGAAGTGATTTGTTCCAGAGTTGTAGATCGTGTGCCACCTGTCAGTCTTGACAATGGACAGTCCCTGCTTACTTCGGGACTTCAGAAGTTTGACAAGTCCTCTCTCCTACGCTCATCCAATGGATTAACCTTCGTACATTTATTTTTGGATCCAACGACTATTGATCCTTGGTGCTCAAATCTAATGGATTAGATCTGTACTTCTCCTCTGCGCTTCCTCTAGTCATTGGACGTTGATCTAACGGTCATCGGGTATTCGGGATTGGTGATCCAACACCCACTGTCGCTCTTCCTCTTGATATTTTGATCTCTCTGACTTAGAAGATTATTTGAGTGTTCATGGGTCTTGACCTTTGCTCCTTCTGCGAGTCCATATCTTGGACCTCGTCTGCACTTCTGGAAACCACTATCTCTTCTGAGCTTTCTCATCTTCTTCTCTCTCAAGGTTTGGTTTGTTGCTGTTCTTGCCATCAATAACAAGCACACTCTTCCTGTAAAAATGCCAACAATATCCCCCTTTGGCATTGATGGCAACCTTGAAAGGCTGCACTATTCTTCTTAGATCTCCAACTGTAGCATACATACAACAACTTTTTCTCCCCCTTTGACATCAATGTAAAAAAAAACAGAGAGTGACTCTATTCTCCCCCTGATCAGATATACTAGGAGCACTCTCCATCTGATTAGATAGACTATTTTAACTTGATAACAGGGTCACACCCAACTTCTGGCGTAGATACTCAAACTGATATTTTGCAAGGGGTTTAGTGAAGATATCAACAATCTGATCTTTGGATGGAATATAATGCAAAGAAATAACAATGTTGGTCACCTGTTCCCTCAAGAAGTGATATTTGATGGGTATATGCTTGGTCTTGGAGTGAGATGCAGGATTCTTTGACACACTAATTTCACTAGCATTATCACAGTGAATTGGGATCGGTGAAATATAGTTTACCTCCAAGTATGCAAGTGTTTGAATAATCCACAATACTTGGGTACAACAAGTGGTAGCTGCAATGCATTCAACTTCTATAGTTGATAAGGAAATGGAACCTTGCTTCTTTCTCAACCATTCTACAAGGGAATCTCCTAAGAAGAATGCACCTTCACTCGTGCTTTTCCTTTCATCCACACAGTTAGCCCAATCAACATCTAAATAGACTGATAGTTAAAAATTATGATTCCTAAGACACCATAGGCCATAGTTCATTATTCCTTTCAAGTATCTGAATATTCTTTTGACAACTAACAAATGATTCTGTTTAGGTGAAACCTGTTACCTTCCTACCATTCCAACAACATGCATTATGTCTGGACGGGATGTTGTAATGTACAATAGGCTACCTATCATAGACCTATATGAACTATGATCAACATATGATGAGTCATCATCCTTGCTTAACTTGCATCTAGTGACCATGGGTGTGCTCATAGGTGTAGAATCTTCCATTTGAAACCTTTTCAACATTTCTCTTGAGAAAGAAATATTCCTTCAGACCTTTGAGTAATTTGCAGACCAAGAAAAAATGTCAGTTCCCCTATCATAGACATTTTGAATTCAGATTGCATGGAAGAAGCAAACCATTGTACCAATGAAGCATTATTGCTTTTGAAGATGATGTCATTTACATAGACCAACACAATGAGAAAATCGTTACCCTCTATTTTGATATATAGATTGCTGTCAATTGTTCCTCTTTTGAACCCTTTGCCTAGAAGATACTTATCCAGTCTGTAATACCAGGCACAAGGAGCTTGCTTCAACCCATATAAGGATTTCTTTAGCTTGCAGACAAAGTCAGGGTTATTTAACAATTGGAAACCCTCTGGTTGTTCCATATAGACTTCTTCTTTTAGATCTCCATTTAGAAAAGCTGACTTGACATCCATTTGATAGACTTTAAACTGTTTATGACAAGCATATGCAAGAAACATTCTAATAGCTTCTAATCTTGCTATGGGTGCAAATGTTTCATCAAAACCCAGTCCTTCTATTTGAGCATATCCTTTGTAGACAAATCTAGCCTTATTTATTACAATATTTCCTTGCTCATTCATCTTATTTTTGTAGACCCATTTGGATCCTTTTACATTTTTATTGCTGGCCTAGGAACAAGTTCCCAAGTGTCATTCTTTTCAATCTAGTCCAGTTATTCATTCATTGATTTTAACCAATTTACGTCTTTATTGGCTTCATTAAAGTTCTTGGGTTTCACCATGGATATTAAGGATATATGTGATTGATCGGTGTCTTTAATTATCCTTCTCTTGGTTTGTACACCAATGTCTTTCTCACCAATTATCTGACTCTCAGGATGATTCTTTTGAGTAATTCTGGAGGAAGGATTTGACATTGATTGCTATCCTGAATCTTCTTGTCTGGGTGTCTCTTCTCTACATGATTCATCATCTTCTTGTGACTCTGAGATTTGTTGTTCTTCATATTCATTATTCTCATCATATTTTTCATATGGCTTAGTGCTTATTCTTTGTTGATCTTTTACAAGAGCTTCTTCATCAATTCAAACATTAATACAGTCTACTAATTTATGCATTCTTTTGTTAAAGCATCTGTATCCTTTATTGTTCATTGCATATCCTAAGAAGATACCTTCATCAACTCTACTATCAAATTTTCCCAGATGATCATCATTATGCTTGATGTAGAATTTACTTCCAAATACTTTGAAATGCTTGATTGATGCAGGTTGACCAAACCAAAACTCATATGGAGTTTTATCACTGTTCGGCCTTAGATGCGCTTTATTTAGAATATGGACAACCGTGTGAACAACCTCAACTCAAAAGGTTTGTGAAATGTCCCTTTCACTCATCATAGCCCTTGCCATCTGCTGAAATGATCTATTTTGGCATTCTACAACTCCATTTTGTTGAGGAGTAACTGGAATAGTACATTCTCTTTTAATTCCATGCTGTCACAGAATTCTTTGAAGTCTCCTGACAAAAACTCTCCTCCCTTGTCTGAGCGAATTTCCTTTAGATTCCTTCATGTTTGATTCTCAGCTAACGCCTTAAACTTTTTGAACTTCTCAAAGACATTAGATTTTTCTCTCAGAAAGGAAACCCACATAAGTCTGGAGAAGTCATCAATGACTAACATAAAGTACCATTCTCCTCCAGTACCTTCCTTTCGCGATGGTCCACACAGATCCATATGAAAAATTTGAAGTGGTTTCTCTAAAGATGTGAAACTCTTTGATTTAAATTTAGCACGTGTCAGCTTCCCCATTTGATAGGATTCACATACATAAATATTAGGCTTAGATATTTTTGTAAGGTCTTTCACAACACCTTGATTATTTAGTTTGACAATATGATCAAAATTCAGGTGTCCAAGCCTTCTGTGCCATAACCAACTTTCATCAAATTTTCTTAAGTGACATTTCTCCTTATCTTCCTTCAGAACATATACATTGTTTTCGGTTCTAATCCATTTTGCAAGCAACTCTCTTTTGTTTACTGTCTTTATTTTACAATTCTTGGCAGTGAAGGTAACTTCACATCCTCTGTCACATATCTTACTGACAATAAGAAGATTATTCTTTAAACCATCAAAAAACAATACATCTTGAGCTTTGCTTCTTCCATTACTTAAGCTTACTAGACTTTTACCTCTGATATTTCCTGGAGCTTCATTTCCAAAGGTCACACTCCCTGATTTATTTTCCTTGAGTGATAGAAACTTACTTTTGTCACCTTTCATATGACTGGAGCATCCACTGTCAATATACCAGAGGTCTTTTTGTCTTTGAGCTGACAACACCAATCCACACTTGTTATCTTCATTATTCTTCCAAACCTTGATGTTTTCAGCTCTGTGATTTGAATCTGGCTTATAGTTCTTTAAGTGACAGTCTGCAGCTTTATGTCCATAATTATGGCAGATGTAACATTCTGGTTCATTGAATAAAGTATCATAACGATTGTTATGATTAATATGCATAGTTTTCCCAATCATCACATGATTTGCAGTCTGTGGTTGTTTGTTACTTGGCTGTCTCATTTTTTCTTGTTACATTTATTTATTCCTTGGTTGTATTGATTGCTCATGTCTAAATCTTAAAGAACAATTTACAACTTTGTGGCCAAAGTTAGAGCAGTAAAAACAATATCCATAGAAAAAATATTTGTACTTGGGAAATGGCTGTCTTCTTTGAGAAGGTCGATTTCTTCCATGCTGATGATTTCCTTGAGCAGAGGGTGTTTTATTTATTTGTTATAGAGATTCAATTCTGGTAGATTTTGCTTCACTCCTCCTTGATGGTTGATTCTCTTCCTTTGTTTCTGCATGTTTGTTGTTGTCAATGGTTGTATATTTGATAAACTTGATGGATTCTTTGTTGCTTGGATGACCACTACTTGATCCCTCTTCATAACCCAAACTAGTTTTCAACTTTGAATTCCTTTGCTGATTCATAATGGAGGCTAATCCTTCTGAGGCTTTAATACTTGTCATTTTCTGATGATATAAGGCTTGAAATTTCTCTAGATCTTTTCTGACAGTCACTAATTGAGCTTCCAATTTTTCACCTTTTTTTTTGGCTTCCTTCAATTGTTGTTTGAGGATTTATTCAATATTCTTAGCTTCTTCTAACTAACATTCAACATATTAATTTCTTCAGATGGTTCCTTACATGTTTTCTCATACTTGAGCAACAACTTTTTTTCTTTTCTTTTCTTTTCTCTAAGTCTACCAGTCTCTTCCGTGGCACTGGCAAATTATTCTTCAAGATCTACTACTTCTTCACAATCAACGAACTCACTTCTTGTATCTTCAATGTTTAGATATTATAAAGCTATTATCATGATATCATTTATTTTATCTTCAATAGAAGAGTCACCACTTTCATCATCTGAGGGATCATCATCATTTTTTACACAAAGGCTTTTCTTCTTAAATTTATTCTCTTTATAGACCTTCTTGTGTTTGTGCTTTTCTTCATTGTCATATGTCTGATCCTTTATTTTGTGAGGAAACTTAGATGCAAAATGACCTATATTACCACAGTTGAAACATTTGAAGGGCAGTTTACCTTTGTATTTTCCTGATCCTTTCTTCAGTCTTCTCACAAAATTTGCTTCAATCTCATCTATATCAGAGTCTATGTTTTTCTCTACCTTAAAGGATGCCTCTCTTGAAGTGGATTTACCTTTGGTGATTCTCATTTCATAAATAGTTAGGGTTCCAAGAAGTTGATCTAGTGTCAACATGTTGATATCAACTATTTCCTCTATAGCAGAGACCTTTGAGTTAAATCTATCAGGAAGAGATTTTAATATTTTCTCGACTAGAAAATAATTGGCTATCATTTCACCTAGGCCTTTCATAGTGTTGACAAGTTCTTCTATACATAAGAATTACTTATTGATAGTTTCTTTTTCATCCATCTTTAACTGCTCAAATTTTAGTCTGTGAGTTTGAAGTTTTGTGTCTTTCACCTTTTCATTACCTTCATAACTACTTATCAGCTTGTCCCACATAACTTTTGCTGAATCAAAGTGCATGAATTTGACAAAATTGGCTTCAGCAAGTCCACTGAGGATGGCATTCATTGGTTTAACATTAAAGATAAACTCCAACTTATTGTTGGATTACTGAGAGGGGGGGTGAATTAGTAATAGTGTAATTATAATCCTTTTTCTTCAAATGTTATATCAATGTAGAATTATTATCCAATAATGAGCA
>ML824425.1:9520-23338 GCA_009831015.1 Picea engelmannii | reverse complement strand
TTTTGATGAAACATTTGCACCCATAGCAAGATTAGAAGCTATTAGAATGTTTCTTGCATATGCTTGTCATAAACAGTTTAAAGTCTATCAAATGGATGTCAAGTCAGCTTTTCTAAATGGAGATCTAAAAGAAGAAGTCTATATGGAACAACCAGAGGGTTTCCAATTGTTAAATAACCCTGACTTTGTCTGCAAGCTAAAGAAATCCTTATATGGGTTGAAGCAAGCTCCTTGTGCCTGGTATTACAGACTGGATAAGTATCTTCTAGGCAAAGGGTTCAAAAGAGGAACAATTGACAGCAATCTATATATCAAAATAGAGGGTAACGATTTTCTCATTGTGTTGGTCTATGTAAATGACATCATCTTCAAAAGCAATAATGCTTCATTGGTACAATGGTTTGCTTCTTCCATGCAATCTGAATTCAAAATGTCTATGATAGGGGAACTGACATTTTTTCTTGGTCTGCAAATTACTCAAAGGTCTGAAGGAATATTTCTTTCTCAAGAGAAATGTTGAAAAGGTTTCAAATGGAAGATTCTACACCTATGAGCACACCCATGGTCACTAGATGCAAGTTAAGCAAGGATGATGACTCATCATATGTTGATCATAGTTCATATAGGTCTATGATAGGTAGCCTATTGTACATTACAACATCCCGTCCAGACATAATGCATGTTGTTGGAATGGTAGGAAGGTAACAGGTTTCACCTAAACAGAATCATTTGTTAGTTGTCAAAAGAATATTCAGATACTTGAAAGGAATAATGAACTATGGCCTATGGTGTCTTAGGAATCATAATTTTTAACTATCAGTCTATTTAGATGTTGATTGGGCTAACTGTGTGGATGAAAGGAAAAGCACGAGTGAAGGTGCATTCTTCTTAGGAGATTCCCTTGTAGAATGGTTGAGAAAGAAGCAAGGTTCCATTTCCTTATCAACTATAGAAGTTGAATGCATTGCAGCTACCACTTGTTGTACCCAAGTATTGTGGATTATTCAAACACTTGCATACTTGGAGGTAAACTATATTTCACCGATCCCAATTCACTGTGATAATGCTAGTGAAATTAGTGTGTCAAAGAATCCTGCATCTCACTCCAAGACCAAGCATATACCCATCAAATATCACTTCTTGAGGGAACAGGTGACCAACATTGTTATTTCTTTGCATTATATTCCATCCAAAGATCAGATTGTTGATATCTTCACTAAACCCCTTGCAAAATATCAGTTTGAGTATCTACGCCAGAAGTTGGGTGTGACCCTGTTATCAAGTTAAAATAGTCTATCTAATCAGATGGAGAGTGCTCCTAGTATATCTGATCAGGGGGAGAATAGAGTCACTCTCTGTTTTTTTTTACATTGATGTCAAAGGGGGAGAAAAAGTTGTTGTATGTATGCTACAGTTGGAGATCTAAGAAGAATAGTGCAGCCTTTCAAGGTTGCCATCAATGCCAAAGGGGGATATTGTTGGCATTTTTACAGGAAGAGTGTGCTTGTTATTGATGGCAAGAACAGCAACAAACCAAACCTTGAGAGAGAAGAAGATGAGAAAGCTCAGAAGAGATAGTGGTTTCCAGAAGTGCAGACGAGGTCCAAGATATGGACTCGCAGAAGGAGCAAAGGTCAAGACCCATGAACACTCAAATAATCTTCTAAGTCAGAGAGATCAAAATATCAAGAGGAAGAGCGACAGTGGGTGTTGGATCACCAATCCCGAATACCCGATGACCGTTAGATCAACGTCCAATGACTAGAGGAAGCGCAGAGGAGAAGTACAGATCTAATCCATTAGATTTGAGCACCAAGGATCAATAGTCGTTGGATCCAAAAATAAATGTACGAAGGTTAATCCATTGGATGAGCGTAGGAGAGAGGACTTGTCAAACTTCTGAAGTCCCGAAGTAAGCAGGGACTGTCCATTGTCAAGACTGACAGGTGGCACACGATCTACAACTCTGGAACAAATCACTTCGAGAATTTTCAGTTTGAGATCTGAAATCCCCAAAGTCCACAGAGACGGAGTAAACGTCAGTCATCAGATCATTTTAAAGTGGAAGGATAGGATAAGCTAGAAAAGCAGCATCGCAAAAATATTGAGTTGTCAATCTAAGAACATGATCGACGAAAAACATTTAGTTTAGGTCTAAAAGTTGTGAGGAGGTTATTATTCAGGGATTCTCACTTCGGAAGAATTGATGACTTGAAAATTTGAAATACCTGAAGTCTCGAAGTGAATGAGGATCCACGTCAACAAGACTTCGTCAACAAGGACATGTGGCACAATCAGACAATGACAAGTGTCAAGTTGATTCAGCATTTCAGGTACGTGAAAATCACAAATCTGATTTACACGTGGTAGCTACTAGGCTCATGACACATCATCAAGTGACGTAAGTAAGTGACGTCACTCTGAGAGTTTTACTTCGGGATATTTACCACCAGCACTTGACCAAAGTTTTGAAGTCTCTAAGTGGACATAAGTCGCTCGATCTAAAGAATACTTTGGGGGAATCATCAACCGTTGATCTAGTACAATGGAAGGATAGTGTAAGTGGAAGTGTTAGCTGACAACAAGCAGTCTCCACCGCCTATAACTTATTCAGCAGCTGACCACTCCGGAGGAGAATGAAGTAGTGATCAGCCTAAAGTCCTGAAGTTCTGAAGTCACTTATGATCATTGATTGTGTAGGAGGGTACGTGTCAACGGATCGTGAACTCCGAGCAAAACTACTCCTGGAAAACGTGCAGGAGAAAGTTTTTAGATTGTTGGAGGTTGAAGTCCCAGAACAGAGGATAGTCGTTGGATTAAAGAGAACATATGTCAGTAGATCTTCCATTTCAGAAGATACCCAGTCAGAAGAAACGAGAAGTTGAGATTTGAAATCTTCGGAGTCCAGAGACCCGAAGGGATTGTGACCGTTGATCCGAAAGGGACACACATCAGTGGATTGTCATCTCTAGGGAAAAATCAAAGGAAGGTTGAAAGGTTGGAAAGTTGAGATATCCAAACCCCGAATACCCAAAGGAATTGTGATCGTTTATTCGAGAAGACCGCGCGTAGTTAGATCATGGACTTCGAGTGAAATGCTCCGGCAGCAAGCGAAGTTTGAGAATCAAGACTCCCAAAGTTCGAAAGATGGAATCGATCTCCTCCATTGGTTTGGAGGGCCACATGTCACTTGATCGTTTAGACTAAGGATCACGCATGGACGAAGGAAAGAAGGTAGGAAAAGACAATAAATCACAGTCGTTGATTTAGGGAGGTTAGATCTGATTCGTAGATCGTGAAAGAACAAATCTAAACCATCTGTTTAGGAGCACCATCAAGATCGTAAGATCAACAGTCCTATCACAATCGCATGGCCACGTGAAGTTCATCACCCAAGGTCATATAGAAAATAAGGGGGAGCTAGCGCTCGCTAGACCAAGATCGTGAAGCACCTTTTGAATAAGTGTATGGTCACCACCAGTGGTCATGTGAAGGAAGGGGCTTAGAAGCCAAAGAAGCCAAAAATGATTGACTTTAACTGCCAAAGAAGATGAAGAATTTCAACTGAAAAAGAAGCCAAAGAACCTTAGGATAACTGCCAGAGAATCCAAAGAATCTTGGGCAACAGGCACTGATGATGAACAGATTATGAGTAACGACCAGAAGAGATGAAGAGTTCGAATGATGATCATGCAGAGGACTCGGCATGAGAAAGACATGCAGAACAAAAGAGATGAAGATTTTTGTCGACAGTTATGCATGTGTGTAGGCTGAGATGAAGTGTAGTACCTGAAGTGGAGATCAAAGGTGTAGTGCATAGGATGAAGTGGTAGCACAGAGCATTAAATGCAGAAGAAAATTTGAACAGAAGGGTGTCGTGCACTGGATAAAAGAGATCAGAGCATAGAAGCAGAAAGATGTAGAAGTGGAATAGAGGATAGAAGTTGAAGAAGGAAAATGAGACTTGAAGTTGTAATAGAGCATATCAGAGACAGAGAAAGTAAGTAAAAGTTTTTCAAGATTCAATCAGGGTGGTAGGGTGGTTCTAGGGAGGATTGTATTCCTCTAAATTCTATTTGGTGCTAGAATATATTCGGGGAGTTGGTGCTTCCATCTAGTTGGTGCTAGAGAAACCTGGGAGTTGGTGCTTCCATCTAGTTGGTGCTAGAGAAATCTGAGAGTTGGTGCTCTCTGCAAGTTGGAGCTTGCTAGCAGAGGTTGTAGCCTCATATTTGAGTTGGAGCTCAAAGACTGTGATGTACATGAAAGTTGGAGCTTGATTGACATCCTAAGAAGAAGAGGTTTTCACCCTTTATGGGTTTCCTCAGGAAAATCGGTGTCTCTATGTATTCTGTGTGATTGATCATTGTATATCTATGCATGTTAAGTTATCAACAACATATTAAATAATAATATAGAAAGAATTAAAAAGGGAAAAGTTTCAATCTTATATACATAATTGATTCACCCCCCCCTCCTCTCAGTTATATTTCCAACACTCATTTCCCTCTATTTTATCATTTGGGTCATTATATAGCATATGTGGACAAAAATCAAGTGGATTTGGTAAAAGTCAATGTAAAAACATGAATTTAAGCCTAAACTAGTGGATTTAATTGTAAATTGGGTAAAGTGATTTTGGATTTCCCTCTATAAATAGAGGCAACCCACACTTCATTTTTCATAATTGATCATTGAGACATTACTATCTCTCTTTCATAATTTCATCTATCTCTCTTGTTATGTGACTTGTCTTTTTGGGAAGAATTGCTCATGTGATTTGCTTGGAGATGGATTATTTCACTTGTGGAGGATGGTTTGTGACCTAGGATACTTCTTGAATGATCTTTCTTGTAGTTTTGTTGATGATTAGGGTTATTTTGATGCAGCTTGCTTGGATTATTCTTGCTTGAAGAAACCCTAGGAGGGTTTGAATTGTCTATCCCCTCCTTCAAGGCATTTTTATTTGTGAAAGGAGGTCATTCAAGGATTGATTTTAGGATTAGGAGTGTTTATCCCCTTGAATTATTCCTTTGCTATGGTTTTAACTTAGGGGTTAGGATGGTATATTCCCCTAGGTTCTAAAAACCTAGTTTCCCATCAACTAGCAAGATAGGTGACTAATCTTAGAGGTATGACTTGACTTATTAGGGTTTAATTCCCAGGTTCAAGTCCTCCATAATTAGCCATTAAATTTATATTTGATGTTATGACTACGTTACCCAATAGACAAGGCACTAGTTACATTGGAGAAAGTAAAATTTTGCATTGAGAAATGGGGAAATTGCTCTCTTGTGATCTTTAAATTTTTAAATAAATTGCTCATACTCTAAGCTATATTTTCATGCTAAAATGTATTCCTTGTAGTATTTTTTACTGTTGTAATAAAATATTATCTACATCCATTAGGGTTGCAACAAAATCTCTCTCTTACTCTTCTTTACTTACTTTTTTCACCATAGAAAATCATGCTTGAATATTGCAAATCAATCTACTTGTTAAGGGCTATAAATTGGCACATTTATTTTCTAATTTTTGTGGTAGAAACTTGTTGTAGCAAGAGTTATCTGCATCCATCTAGGGATATTATAAAATTACTAATAACATTTACTTGGTATCCCATTCAACTGTCAAAATTGTGGTTTAATCATTGGAATATTGTCTATTGCTTACAAGCTTTCATTTGTCATAATTTAATGTTGATTTTGATGGTGATTTATAGTAGTTGTTAACATCTATTTCTTGCTGGTATAATTTACAATTTGCTGCAAATTTTGGGACATCAAGGTTTCTTGTTGTTTTCCTTAGTGTTTGGGGGTTTATTTTCATGATGTTTGGTCTTGGGATAGTGTTTCTAATGTTGTTTTTATAGGTTGTTCGTCAGCTTCTCTCTTTCCTAACCCAAAGTCATCACTCTTCAAACCCTAAGAAATCTCATCTAGTGACAAAAAGAGGGATCCTTTATAAACCCTTGTCTTTCTAACTCCATCCCCCCAAGGTCACCTGGGAAGCATCCCTTGTGGTGGAATCATCCATCACTAAAACAAGGGGAGTAATTACTAAGATGACAATGGTTCTTACTCCCAGTTTTGTCTCACATTTGTTTCTTGCAGTCAGCTTTGCCCCAATGACACTTTGTGCAATAACATTTTTTGCGTCCTTGTTGGGGAGGATTTTGAATCCTTTTCGATCCCATAACGACATTTGGAAAGTCTACCCCAAATCCTTCATCCCTATCTTTCATGGAGACTCCACTGAGGGAATTTACCCTCACAACTTTGATGAACTTCATATAAGTTTATTTGGTGACTCCATTGAGGAAGATACCCTTTTCAATTTTGATGAGCCTTGAGCTCTTTTGGAAATTCCATTGAGGTGTCATTCTAGGTAATGGGACCATGGAACCTTAATATATGCATGAATTATATCCCTCATTTAATATCCAGGGTATTCTTGGGTATCCAAATCGTTACCCTCCAGAGTGGAACATGAATTATCCAAAATTTAATGGTGACCCGGTCCTAGTGGTTACTCATGTTGTGAATTGTATGAAATATTCTTCAACATTAAATATATTACATGATGATATCCTAATGTGATTGTTTGTAGCATCTCTAGAGTTGAGACAAAATAAGTGTCTCGTGCACTCATGCAAACTGAGGAGCATACCTTATCCTACAAATCTTGTTGAACAATTTATCAGGTATTGGAGCCCAGCCACTCAGAATCATGAATATCCTTTCCAAAAGTTCAAGGACACTCTTTACAAATAAGTTTTTCATGTTGATTCCAATTATGATGAGACAATAATTGAATAATGTAAAGATGAAAAGGAACACTGTCAACCCTCTGCAAAAGAACAAAAATAAGAGATAAGTGAAGAGCACACCCGTGACAACTAAGTATTCATGAAAGGCATGGAATATTTCCATGATAAAGATTCCACTAAAGAACAATTGGATAAAACACCTCTTACAGAACATTAATCCCTTGTTGATGAAGAAGTGCTTGAAGAACAAGTCCATGAAGAAAGTTTCCAAGAAAAGGAGGAGAGCGTTGAATAAGCACAATATGTTGAAAACCTAGATGAGACATTGCTATCCATTCTCCCACTTGATAAACATGAATTCGTTCAACCTTGTGTTCCCTTTACACATGAAAACAGAGAAGTGATCAAGAATACAAATGATTTCATGGAGGACCTCTCAGACATAGTTGATGACCACGTTGATGATTTCATATGTGTTGGGACACGTAGATGGGATGTGGGTTGTTTCATTTTTTATATAGATCCCATTTACGACATTGAGGGTAGATTTGAAATGAAGAGAGTTGAGTTGTCACCTTTAGAGAACTGGTGCATTGGATTTATGAGACGTTTTCTCAAAATTTATGATTTTTACCATTTTTTTCCTTGGTGGTCATCTTGGGGTTCCTAGTAAGTTTTCCATCCCTGGGGAAAGTATCCCACTTGAAAGGAAGTGCATTTAATGCACAAAAATCAAGAAACCTTGTAAAGGGGACTTATAAATCATCTAATATATATATATATATATATATATAATGGAAAATCATGGGGCAAGAAAAAGGTTGCGACCCAAACAAAAGGCAACTCAAGGATTCAACACACCCTCTACAAAGACATCCATGGAAATGAAACCATATGAGACCCTTGAATGTCAATGACCCCACGCCCAAAATTGTCTCCCTTTATCCACCTCACATTCATCACATGGCCTAAATAGAGTTCACCCAGGAAACACCCCTCTACTTGGGGAATTGGTCTACCCAATAGGGCCTTTTGATAACCCTTCCATATTTAAATTTGGTAAATTGCATAAAGTATTTGAGCATGTGTTTAATTTGAAAGAGGGGATCCAATGTTGATGGCGTCACCCCAGGCACCTACCTCAGCAGGTCTCACGCCTGACCTCCCGGTCTTAAGGATCGTTCTAAATTACCCTCAAGCCGGAGTGGCTCCTTTGATTCTCCCCTAGAATCCTTATTAAGATTTGACCCACAGGTTTGTCCTGCTCGTTACAGCCCTTAGGCCTGAGTTCTTCTCTGTTCTCAACAGAAAATAACAATCGGGTTTCGGGGTTTTCCAATCCCCGATGTCACCAACACTTGCTTCCTCGAATCCCTGATCTTCGATATTCCGATGAGCTTCATTTTTGCTTCAGCCCCTCCTGGCTATGCTCCCAGTCCACACGACCCTGCCTTATATGACCACAATCCTATCTCTTATCGGGATTCAAGGTTTCGAGTGTCAATATGTATTGGGCCTCTTTTCCACGGGATCCTCGATTTCCCGACTCTCAATTTCCCAACAATTGACTTTTACTTTCGGGGAATTTCCCAAAGGCTTTGATCTCGGCCACGCATTCTCAAGGATGGATGGTCCTCACTACTCCTCACTATTTCACGATTCACGATTTCAAATGCTCCAGTTGCCTTGTCTTCAGGATTCGGGAAACGTCGATCCCCGACTCCCTTCTGATTTTTGACACGCGTCCCAAGTGACGAACGACCCCGATTGATTTCAGGATTTTCACTATGAAAATTACCGATCACTCGTCCTCGTGATTCCTAATTTTTCAAATGCCGAAATCCCGATGACCATGCCTCTCATCGGAACTTTCCTCCTCCCGTCAACGAAGATTAACCTTCGTGCAACTCCCAGTCAATCCAACGGCTGACGGGTATCTCTGTCCAAATCCAGCGGTCCACAATCTCCTGAGCTTGAACTCCGAATGCAACTGTAACCTCCTCGCTTCTCTGGCAGATCTGACGGCTGGCGGGGTTTCTCTAATCCTCCCCACAAATTCTTGACCATCGATTTCTACAAAGGAAAACCAAGAACTCCTCCCTGAACTTATCCGCTTGCACTACAAACTTCTAATGTCCCTCAATGTTTTCAAAGGCCTTACTCCTTCAGAGCTTCTCAAAACTTCGAGCCTCAAAGAGGGTCCTTGCACGCACTCCTTGCGGAAACCTTCAGATACTTTCAAATATCTAAGAACCCTTCAACTCTGCGCACACCTGCAGCAGTAGTCTTTTGATATTTTGCTCAGGTTCACAACTCTGAGACATCACTCGGCATGTGCACTCCTTGCACGACTCCTGTGCCCAAATGCACTCTGGGTGAACGAGAACAAGAGTTAAACTACCTGAGCCCTTTGTCAACGCACTCCTTGCAGACAACTTCAACTGCAATCCTTGCAGGAATCTCTTGCTCAGATAGAGAAACAATTGAAACTCATTCCTCTTGCTCTTCCTCTCTCAGATTTCAAACACTCAACAAGAAATCATTCATACATAGCATAAAATCAATTGCACAACAGAAAGAATAAACCATTCATGAACGTAACATTCAAAGATGCATACACAGAGAATAAGTAACCACCATGAGTCTGAATCACAACTTTCTTTATATAAATTCATAACTTCTGTACATGGAGTCTGCTACACAGCTCTTTGCTTCTCTTCTTCCTCTCTAGTGATGCTAATGTTACAATACACAATGAGGGTGTCTTTATCCCGTTTCCCCCTTTCTTTCTAAAACTATCTAATCTAATATTCAATTCTACCTACCTATTTCATCTCAACATAAATGCCTCTATCTACTTCAGACGAGAGTGGGATGCTCAAGGTCTGATTACAATATAAAAGTACGCCTCTCTTTACTATCACATTTAAGTTTGGTGCATTATCTTCGAAACAATTTCAAAATTTGTGCCGGGCTTGTCCAGCTGTCCTTCACTTCCGCGTTGGCTCGCTTGATGTGGGCGATGCTCCTGCATCAAATGTACTTGTTTGGGTGGCTCTTGTATTAAGACTTACTTACTTGGCATGATTTATATGACTTTTGGACCCTTGGAGGGAATACCTTGTTTGTATTTGCGGGATCTTTCTTGGTGGCATCACTTGTGGAGGTACCAAGGCACTTGGGATCTCCATGAATGCATGAAATCCCATAGAATGGATGTTTCACCCCACATGTTGGAGGGAATTGATGATGAACATTGCACTCATTTTGAAATCATTTACTAATGAAAGAGGTCTGAGAAGATGAACCATACATGTTGTCATCCTTTTATGCTTAACCGTTGGCCTATCTCACCTTGACATCACACTTGGAGAAGTTGATTTTCCATGGAGGTTTGCATTCAGTGATTGGGTGGTTTGTTACCCCACTTTGTGTGAACAAATGGCATGATGTGGCAACTTGAGGGTTGATGCCTTAGCCTTTGGAGGCTATTTTACCCAATCACCACCCCTAGAAGAGGATGTTGGGGACTCATTTCCCTCTATTTTATCATTTGGGTCATTATTTAGCATATGTGGACAAAAATCAAGTGGATTTGGTAAAATCCAATGTAAAAACGTGAATTTAAGCCTAAATTAGTGAATTTAATTGTAAATTGGGTAAATTGAGCTTGTATTTCCCTCTATAAATAGAAGCAAGCCTCACTTCATCTTTCATAATTGATCATTGAGAAATTATTATCTCTCTCTCATCATTTCAACTCTCTCTTTTGTTATGTGACTTATCTTTTTGGGAAGAATTACTCATACTATTTGCTTGGAGATGGATTCTTTCACTTGTGGAGGATGGTTTGTGACCTTGGCCACTTCTTGGATGATATTTATTGCATGTTTGTTGATTTTTAAGGTTATTTTGTTGCATCTTGCTTGGATTATTCATGCTTGAAGAAACCCTAAGAGGGTTAGGATTGTCTATCCCCTCCTTTAAGACATTTTTCTTTGTAGAAGGAGGAAATTCGAGGATTTATTTTAGGGTTAAGAGTGTCTATCCCCTTGAATCCTTCATTATATATGGTTTTAACTTAGGGGTTAGGATGGTCTATTCCCCAAGGTTCTAAGAACCTAGTTTCCCATCAACTGGCAAGCTAGGTGACTAATTTTAAAGGTATGTCTTGGCTTATAAGGGTTTAAGTCCAAGGTTCAAGTCCTCCATAATTAGACATTTAACTTATATTTGATGTTATGAATCCATTACCCAATATACAAGGAACTATTTACAATGGAGAAAGTAAAATTTCGCATTGTGAAACGTGAAAATTGCTCTCTTGTGATCTTTAAATTTTTAGATAAATTGTCATACTCTGAGTTATCTTTTCATGCTAAAACGTCTTGATTCCTTGGTGTATTTATTAATTTTGTAATAAAAAATTAGATACAGTCATTAGGGATGCAAAAAATCTCTCTCTCACTCTTCTTTACTTACTTTTTTCACCATAGAAAATTGTGCTTGAATATTGCAAATCAATCTACTTGCTAGGGGCTCTAAATTGGCACATTTATTTTATAATTTTTGTGGTGGAAACTTGTTGATGTAGAAAATGTTTTCTACATACATATAGGGATTTTATAAACCTCTTCATAACATTTACTTGGCATCCCATTCGGCCATCAAAACTGAGGTTTAATCATTGGAATATTGTTTATTGCTTACAAGCTTTCATTTTCCATCATTTAATATTGATTTTGATGGTGATTTCTAGAAGTTGTTAACATTTACTTCTTGCTGGTATAATTTACGTTCTTCTGGAAATTTTGGGACAACAAAGTTTCTTGTTGTTTCCCTTAGTGTTTGGGGGTTTATTTTCATGATATTTGGTCTTGGGATAGTGTTTCTAACATTTGTTTTGCAGGCTGTTGATCAACTTCTCTCTTTCCTTCACCAAACACATCACTCTTCAAACCCTAATCACTCTCATCTAGTGACCAAATAAGGGACCCTTTATAAACCCTTGTTTTTCTACCTCCATCCCCCTATGGTCACCCAGGAAGCCTCCCTTGTGGTGGAATCATCCATCACTAAAATGAGAGGAGTAATTGCCAAGGTGACAGTGGTTCTTACTCCCAGTTGTGTCTTACATTTTTTTATTGTGGTTGTATTTTCCCCAACAATACTTTATTCAATAACAGGTTCTACAAGAGTTCATTTTTTAGCTCTATAATCTTGTCATCTCTCTTAGTTATATATGCCTTCAATGATTCAATCATTGGTGATGGGGAATAGAGACCATCTAGAACACTCCCTAATGATGGAATGTCATGAGACCTATTATATTGTGTTTGTAGGGACTTCTCCAAGTCAATTGGAGGCATTTGTTTTGTTGGACTACTCTAACTTTTACCTTTACCCTTACCCATACCTTGACTTTTACCTTTACCCTGACCCTTTCCACCTTCTTTAATATGCCTTTATATTTCCTTTTCAATTTATATAATCTTTTATTTTGCACTGACACATGTAAAACATCTCTCTTTCAACTTATTAACTTGTGTAATAGTTTTTTTCCTCAATCCAATCACTATGTTGTTATATTCTTCAACCTGTGATTTATGCTTCTCATGTTTCTCTTTCACTTTATTTTCAAATTGAACCTTTAAAATTTCAATAAATGTCTATTTTTCCTTCAACTTATTATTTAATTCATCCACAACCAAATTACATATAGTTTGCAATGGAGCTATATTGAAAATATCTGGTCTTCTTCTCGAGTCCTCCTCAATTTTTCTAATAGTGTTTTCATATGTATCCTTACTATCTTCAAACATTACCTTGACATTATCAGTAATCACCCTCGGAGATTCATCTCCAATTATAGATACGTCACTTCTTAATCCATCAATAATATTATCTTTGTTTTTTATTGTTATGTTTTATTTGTGTTCTTGTTGCACAATTGTGTATTATAGATGTGCAATCTTCTTCATGCATTCAATAATATTATTATACTTTAGTTCACACTTTTACTTATTCAATAATATTCTTGTTATTTAGTTCACACTTTTCCTTATTCAATAATATTCTTGTACTTCAGGTACTTCCTCAAGGATTTTATTCATTTTTTATCTCTTAATGTAAGTTTTAAGAGGACTTGTTTGAACGTTGTGTCAATATAAATCAATAATTTTCTATAGTGTGCCTAGGAAACTAAACTTAATCTTTTATTTTTACTTTCTTCCAAGGCATAATTTAATTTCTCAGCCAATAGATGAGGGACATCTATTGCCCTGTATTCAACCCAATAAATAACTATCCTCATGCAGTCATCAAAAATAGCACTCTTATGATGATTCATAATTGTCCTAAGGACAAGTTGAATCAAATATTTGTATAGTCCCTGGGGAACATCTTGCATTCTTAAACCATTCATGGGATTAGATACCTTTTTCCCACGTATTTTACTGGCCATCTCAATCTTTTCTACTTTGGGGCTTTTTCTGGAGTTAAATGTTTCTCCCCTTCTTCACGGAATTTTGGTTTCTCTTGCAACCAAATCAACGTCTAGGTAAACCCTCTACCCAAATACTTTCAATTCCATACCCATATCATCATAATTATCATTGGCATCATCTATCTCTTCCTTTTTGAAATTGAAGGGTCCAAACATAAATTCAAAAACCTTTGTTCTTCTTAGAATATTTAGCATACCTATTGTACAATTATTTGTATCTCTCCATGCATCGACACACTCCTAGAATTTTTTTATAGTGAACTTTTCATCCTAGGAAACCCATGTTTCAATTGTTGCACCCATGGTAGAGGATGCTCATATTGCAATCGTATCCATGGTTGTATGGGTTCAAAGTTGAAATCATGGACAAGAGATTATTCAATGAATGTTGATAAATACTTTCTAATGTTGAGGAATGGACTCTAAGGAATACACGCTCACGCTGAGGAAACCCCTGGCAGGAAAATGAGTTTTTTTTTAATGATTTTGGGTTATATTGGTATATTTTTCTATAATGCATTTTTATTAAGAAAAGTAAGTTTAT
>ML824424.1:33955-49241 GCA_009831015.1 Picea engelmannii | reverse complement strand
TGACTCAACAGGAGAAGTTGAATCAGAAACATGCTAAATGGGTAGAGTATATGTAGAATTTTACATTTGTAATTAAACACATTTCAGGTACTGCTAACAAAGTGGCTGATGCTTTGAGCAGGAAGTGTTTGTTGTTGCAGGAGTTCCGAGTCAAAACATTGGGTTTTGAAAATCTTAAGGACATGTGTGTAGGTGATGCAGATTTTGCAGAGGCATATGAAGCAGCTGAGAATCCAGTTCTTAGAGACAGAAGCCCATGGATAGATTATATGATCCAGGAAGGATTGTTGTTCAGAGGCAATCAACTGTGCATTCCGAATTGCTCCATGAGGGAGAATCTGTTAAAGGAGAAGCACAGTGGTGGATTAGCAGGGCATTTTGGCCACGACAAGACATTTGCAAAGCTGAGCGAAGCATAATTTTGGCCAGGAATGCGGTCGTAAGTCAAGAAGTTTGTCGACAGATGTAGAATTTTCCAGCATTCAAAGGRCAGGAAGCAGAATGCGGGATTCTATCAACCATTACCCATACCCGAGAGGCCGTGGGATGAAATCAGCATGGATTTCATATTGGGATTGCCTAGGATGCAAAGAGGACATGATTCGATCTTTGTGGTGGTTGACAGGTTTTCCAAAATGGCACATTTTATCCCATGTCAGAAGACTAGCGATGCGACTCATATCACAAATTTATTTTTCAAGGAGGTTGTTAGACTTCACGGGTTACCCAGAAGCATAGTATCGGATAGGGATACGAAGTTCATTGGACATTTCTGGAGGACACTGTGGAAGAAGATGGGGACTAATTTGATGTTTAGTTCTGCCTATCATCCACAGATGTATGTTCAAAAAGAGGTGGTAAATAGAAGTCTGGGAGATTTGTTAAGAAGCGTGGTGATAGAGCACCATAGCAGCTAGGACAATGTGTTACCACAGGCAGAGCTTGCATACAACGACTCAGTGAACAGGAGCACAGGAAAAATTCCATTTGAGATTGTATACGGCAGGCAGCCAAGAGGAGTTTCTGAACTGAGGGACTCAGAGCAGATAATGACTAAGAGCGCAAACGCTGAAGAGTTCGCAGAGGCGATGAAGGAACTTCTTAGCAGGGTGAAGGAGCGATTGCTGGAATCAAACTAGGAATATAAGCGTAGAGTGGATTAGCATCGGAGACAACTTCAGTTCGAAGTTGGTGATTTAGTTCTGGCACATCTGAGGAAGGAAAGGTTCCCAAGGGGAACATACCATAAGCTAAAAATGAAGAAAATTGGGCCATGCAGAGTCCTAAAGAAATTGGGAGAAAACACTTATGAAATTGAGTTACCAGATGGCATCGAAATATCTCCGACGTTCAATGTCTCAGACTTATATCCATATAAGGCTGAGGAAGCAGGAGCTGGAATTGATGAACAACTAGGGGTCCAGTGGCAGAAACAGATGCCGATTGCAGAAAAGCCACAGATGGAGCGTATACTTGACAAGAGAGTGAGCAAAAAGACCAGATGGAAGCAATACTTCGAGTATCTGGTGAAATGGAAGAACCATCCAGTGGAAGATGCCAGCTGGGAAAGTGAAGCAGAGATTCAAAAGCATGGACAGACTATGCAGGAGCTCATGGACAGGAGCCCATGAAAGTTTTCAAGCCGAGGAGTATGATGCAGGAGCATTGCCAACTCATCAAGCGAGCCAGCACATCAAGCGGAGATCAGCTAGATAAACAAACCCAAATTTTTGAAATACTTTGGAATTGTAGCGCAAGTCTTTAATGAAGCCATTTATGAAGGTGCATTTGTATATTGTATTGGACCTTGAGCCTTTAAGCTCTCGTCCTTTGGTAGATAGTCGACATTTATTAGATTTAATGCTGGTAGATAGGATTTTTAAGTCTAGATTTGATAGTTTAGAGTCCGAGAGGGAAAACGGATATAGACACCCTCATTGTACCATTGTAACATAGTGAAGAATAGAGGAAGCATTCAGGAGAAGAGGAGAGCAAACCAGAGAATATTGTATAAAGAACACCCATGTACAGGCATTTGAATTAATAGAAAAAAGCTCTGATTCAAACTCATGGTTGGTGTTGTTTTCTCTGTATATTGATGTTGTGCTCATGAATGTTTTCTTATATGTTATGCATTTGCTTTGTATATGCTGTGCATGTGATTTCATGTTTTAAACTGAAGTCTGAAAAGGAGAGAGAGTGAGGTTCAATTGTTTCTCTATCTGAGCCAGGATATTCCTGCAAGGTGTGCAGTTGAATTCATCCGCAAGGAGTGCGTTGATGAAGGCTCAGTAGTTTAAATTTTGTTCTCATTCACCCGGAAGTGGAAGTAGGTTGTTGAATCCATGCAAGGAGTGTGCAGGCTGAAGAAGAAGTCTCAGTTCTGAATCTGAGAAAAGGGAAATCGAAGACTGCTGCTGCAGGAAGTGCGCAGAGTCGGAAAGATTCAACACTTGGGAAGTTGTTGAATGTTGAGCGCAAGGAGTGCGCGCAAGTTCCTCTGAAAGAATCAGAGTGGGAAAGCTCAGGAGGTATAGAACCTTCATGATATCATTATTGAAGACTGCACAGGAGGTTTCCGTGCCAAGAAGTCCTTAAGAAGGGAAAAGAGGAATCGACGATCAAGATTCGTAGAAGAGATCGACGAAATCCTGTCAGCTGGTAGATCTCGGAAAGTTGCGCAGAGTTTAAGCCCTAGCTCACAGAGGAGGAGTCCCGGAGGAGTCATCGGGATATCAGAGTCATCGGGGTTTTGCTGAACAAGAGAATCGAGACCTTGTAGTTCTCGAAATCCCGAGAGAGGATCTCAGCCGTTGATCCTAGCAGGACACGCGTCAGACATCTGGAGAAGAGTCGGGGTTCAGCTCATCGAAGAATCGGGGTTTCCAGAGGCATAGAACTCTCGCATGTAGGAATCGCGATCCGTGATTTCCCGATAGGATCAGAGTCGTCCAAACAATAGGGACATGTGGCGAGAGATCCCGAAGAGTCGGAGTTCGGGATATCGGGGTTTCCGGAGTAGTGAAACTCTTGCACAATGAAATCGCGATCCGCGATTTCTAGACACGGTCGGAGACATTCGATTTAAGGGATGCGTGTCCAAGGATCTAAAAGAGTCTGGGTTCGACATTTCGGGGTTTCTGCATAAAAAAGAATTGTTGCATTAGAATTCACGATTTCGCGATACCCGATAGAGCGATGGGGAAGTGGTGACATGGAGGAGAGAGTTCACACGCGCATCGGGGATCAGAATTTCGGGATTATCGGTGACGAGGAAATCACGCCAGGAGAAGTTGTGAAACTTCGAATCGCAATGGTCCCAGAGTCATATCCAGGTGTCATCTGTATCGGGTTTCAGGACTTGGACGGTCCTGTGAATTTGTGCAACAGAAATCGCGATTTAGCGATACGCGATTTCTCGACGGGGTTAGGGATGTAGTGGAGGATAGGTGTCGGAAGTTCAACCCTCGTAGGGAGCCAACGCCAAGTGGCATCATCATATCGCAAACTCATAGGTTCGTGAGTTGGAGCTGCAAGAAATTGCATTAAAAGTTGAGAGGACGCGAGGTTGCGAAAGCGCGACAGGAGGGTACCGGCGTCTCGGCACATCGGGACTCGGAAGTTGGGGAACTGAGTGCTGGAGGTCATGAGTAGTGAAGTCACGAGAGAGCCAAAGTATCGATAAATTGGGTTAAGGTCAACGTTGACTGACAGGTCATCGGAAATCGGGGATCCGTGAGGTGAGTGATTCACGACCTCGTAAGTACCAATTTCCCGACGAGGAAATTCCCTACAGGAATGACAAAGCATTGGTCATTACCCATTGAGTTTCGGGGATTCAAAGAGACAAGAATTCATGACCACGAGACTCACAATCACGTGAGTTCCAATTTCCCGATAGCACAAAGGGAGATCATAAGGAGAGTTCTGTGGGTGTAGGAAAGTCCCGATAAGGGATTTGAAGAGAATTTCAGCTCTTTGGGCCGAAGGAAGAGAAGGTCTTGAGGGAGCGGGTGTGCCCTGGGTGGCGCGTTTGCGTCACATAGAGTTCGGGGTCAAGCAGCTTGCAAATGGGAAATCTAAGAACATTGAAGTTTACCAAGATGAAATTTTTAAAATCGGAGGGCCTTATCCTTATCCCTCACAAATACAAGCTCTTCTATTTAGCATTCAATCAGGGCTTCTTCCATAAACTCTAGATGCAAAGCCTCATTGTTCCTATTTGTAAAAACGGGGATAGAAACATTCCCTCTAATTATAGGACCATTATGATTAGCCTAGTTTTAGCCAAGCTTTATGGAATTATTTTGGAAAAGAAGATTAGTCTTTGGCTAGAAGTTCACGGTAAAAGAGCTAAAGGTCAGGTCGGGTTTAGGATATATCATTCAACTGTGAACCATATCGTTACCTTTAAAATCATTGTAGAGGAGTTCCATAATACTAAAACCAATATTTTTTGTTGTTTTGTTGACTTTAGAAAATCTTTTGACAAGGTTCCTAGGAAAAACCTTTTGAATAGGTTGGAAGAGATAAAAGTGCCTCTCAAGTTGAGGCTTGTTGAAATAAGGACGTATGAGAATGTTATTGTTAAGTTTAAAAACTCTGAGCACTGGTCGAAAGAGATTAACTGCAATATTGGAGTCAAACAAGGTTGTCCCTTATCCTGAACCATTTTTGGCATATACATTGACAAGTTAGAAGATTGTTTGGAAAAAATAGGTTGTGTCAGCCCTAATCTCATTGGTATAGTCATCAATATTCTTATTTATGCTGATGATGTCATTATTATGGCAAGGAGTCTCCATGATCTTGAAAACCAACTAAGAATCCTCAAGGATTTTTACTCCAATATGGGTATGACTGTTAATATTGATAAGCCTAAGGTCATGATTATTAAATCCAATAAAATCACTTATGATACCTTCATATATGACAATAAAAACTTGGAGGAAGTGACTTCATACAAATATCTTGGAATTGATATTCACCACAAGATCAACTAGAATTATATCATTGAGAAAATGATTATTGGGGGATGGAAAGATTATTATGCACTTGAAAGCAATTGTAATTCAATCGATCTTTGGATTTGGGATAAGAATAAACTCCTCTTTGAGACTCTCATTACACCTGTTATTCTTTAGGGATGTGAAGTATGGGGTTGTAGTATCTCTCGTGAATCCTAGAGAAAAATAGAGAAAATAGAAAAGAATTTTATAACCTATAATCTCAAAATTAAAGGAAATACGCCCTATCCCATCCTCCTCTTAGAAACAAGCCTCTCCCCCATTGAGATCATGACTATGACTAGATACCTAAAGTATAATAACAAGTTAAACAACATGGAAGACAATGGGCTTCCTAGAATTGCTTCAAAATCAAGTTGTAACCACCATTGAATCAAGCGAGGATGGCATAAAGATGCCTAGTCTTGGCTAAACTATTGGGGAATCATGGAAGACACCATTTTTCAGAATAAATATACTATTAAAAATATAATCAAATAAAAATTTAAGGAGAAAATGTGGTGTGATAAAGAGTTAGAAGAAAAAAGAAAGTTAAGGTATTATAAGGATGTAATAAACCCTAATATAGAAGATCAAAATTATTTGTCTGTTTTGACGAGCGTAAAGAAAAAAATAAGCATTGCTAAGATAAGAACAAATTCTCATAAGCTCCGTAGTGAAACTGGGCATTGGTCAATTCCTAAAACGCCATGGAATGAAAGAGTGTGTCACCTTTGTGACACTAATAAAGTTGAAGATTAAAAACACTTTCTCTTAGATTGTCCAGCCTATACCTAAATTAGATTTCTTTTTCAATATATTTGTCACACTACCAACCTTCCTAACCTCTTAACTCAACAAAACTATGGTGATCTTGGAAATCTTTTCTTAATGTTTTTCGAGTGCAGAAACAAAATTCTAAAGAATCGCAATTAATCTATTAGCCTCTTAAGGTCCAATAGACCAATTCGATGTTAGTAGACGTTAATCATCATCATCATCATCATATAATAAATATATAGTTATTATATATAATAATATTATAATGATATGTTATATATATAAATTATTATATATTATAATTAATATTAATAATATATTATATAATTATTAGTATATATTAATAATTATAACATTATAATAATATTATATTATATTATTAACTTATAATATTATAATATATTATTATTATTATTATTATTAATTATAATATACAATATATATTAATTATATTATTATGTAAAAAAAATAATAGAACGACCAATCCTTAGTATAATAAAGAATGTAAAATTGTTAGGAAAGTCATTAGGGATTATTCTAATGAGTCCTTAACACTCGATAAGATCAATACGTACAAATCTCTAATTAAAAGGAATAAAAGGTATTGTGTCAATAAAAGGTAAGAGTAGTTTTCACAACTATCTAAGATGGATCCTAAGAAGTTCTAGAGCCAAATTCTAAACCACAATACTAAAGAAAATAATATGATTCCCTTAAGGGACTGGAATTCCTACCTTAAAAGTCTTTACGAGTTCCCTAATTCCATGGAAACCATTCCTATTTTCCCTACAGAGGATGAATTTTTCTCTTTAGATGACATAAAGTTTGAGGTTAAGCGGCTTGCAAATGGGAAATCTAAGGACATTGAAGGCTGCCAAGCTGAAATTTTTTAAATCAGAGGGCCTATCCTTATCCTTCACATACACAAGCTCTTGAATTTAGCAATCAAGCAGGGACTCCCTCAACCCTGGATGCAAAGCATCATTGTTCCTATTTTTAAAAATGGGGATAGAAACATTCCATCTAATTATAGAACCATTATGATTAGCCTAATTTTAGCCAAGTTTTATGGAATTATTTTGGAAAAGAAGATTATCCTTTGGCTAGAAAGTCATGGTAAAAGAGACAAAGGCCAGGCTGGGTTTAGGAGATATCATTCAACTGTGGACCATCTTGTTACCTTTAGGATCATTGCAGAGGAGTTCCTCGATACTAAAACCAATTTTTTTTGTTGTTTTGTTGACTTTAGAAAAGCTTTTGGCATGGTTCCTAGGAAAAACCTCTAGGATAGGTTGGAAGAGATAAAAGTGCCTCACAATTTGAGTGTTGCTACAATAAGGATATATGAGAACATTATTGCTAAGTTTAAAAACATTGAGGGCTAGTTGAAAGAGATTAACTTCAATATTGGAGTCAAACAAGGTTTTCCCTTGTCCCCTACCCTTTTTGGCATATACATTGACAAGTTAGAATATTGCTTGGAAAAAGCAGGTTGTGTCGGCCCTACTCTCACTGGTATAGTCATCAATATTATTCTTTATGTCAATGATATCGTTCTTACAAAAAGGAGTCCCCGTGATCTTGAAAACCAATTAAGAATCCTCAAGGATTTTTGATCCAATATGGGTATGATTGTTAATACTGATAAGACTAAGGTCACGATTATTAAATCCAATAATATCACTTATGATACCTTTGTATATGAAAACAACAACTTGGAGGAAGTGAATTCATATGAATATCTTGGAATTGATATTCATCACAAGTTCAACTAGAATTATAGCATTGAGAAAATGATTATTGGGGGATGGAAATCTTATTATGGGCTTGAAAACAATTGTAAATCAATCAATCTTTGGATTTGGGATAAGAAGAAAATCCTCTTTGAGACTCTTGTTACACCTGTTATTCTTTATGGATGTGAAGTCTAGGGTTGTAGTATCTCTCATGAATCATGGAAAAGGATAGATCAAATACAAAATAATTTTATAACGTATAATCTTAAAATTAAAAGAAATACGCCCTATCTCATCCTCCTCTTAGAAAAAAGTCTCTCCCCCATTGAGAGCATGACTATGACTAGATACATAATGTATAAGAACAAGGTACACAACATGGAAGACAAGAGGCTTCCTAAAATCCTTCAAAAACGAGTCGTAACCACCATCGACTCAAGCGAGGATGGCATAAATATGCCCGGTCTTGGATAAACTATTGGGGAATGATGGAAGACACCATTTTGTAGAATAAAGATACTATTAAAAATATCATCAAATCAAAATTTAATGAGAAAATGTGGTGTGATAAAGAGTTAGAGGAAAAAATAAAATTAAGGTATTATAAGGATCTAATCAACCCTAATATAGAAGATCAAAATTATCTATTTGTTTTGACAAGTGTAAAGAAAAAAATAAGCATTGCTAAGATAAAAAAAAGTTCTCACAAAATCCATAGTGTGTTACGGGGAAAATCACTCTATGGCATGGGGTAAACCACAACAGACGAAAATAATTGCATAAATCAACTCTAATATCAGGTACGCTATGTAAACAAATATGCTAACAAGACACGATAAAGAGTCAACCTTGTCCAGACGTTCAATGAAGTCCATCGTTGAGCACTTGACTCAAAGAAATACACCTGCAACTTGTCCTCAACAACCAAGATATGCAAGCATATGGTGATAATATATAAAGTTATAAAAAACAATAGCATAATCCATCAATATTCATAACAAATACGTCCATGGAATAACAATTCATATATTTGCAAGACATTAATTAGATGAGAAAATAGTGTTTCTATTAAAATGTAATCAACAGAAGTGTATGAATATTTGCGCTCATTGGATGATCAATCGCCACAATAGATCAACAATGGACTCGAGGGTTTTCGGTGGGTTAGGTTTTTGTATTTTCTCTGACAATTTGCAAGTATTATGAGCTACGACGAGAGTGTAGTAAACAGGACCCGGGTATATTAGCCTGGACAGAATCTGTCTATGGCGTTGGCTTCAGAGGAGGACGACCCTAATATAACTGGAGATGCGGGGCACACTTTTCCTCGCCCAGCGACCTCGGATGGATGCGATTTTTTGGGAGACTGGAAAGAGATAGGTTGATCTAGGCAGATATCAGTGTCCACCCACCTTTTCCAACTAGCTCAAAATAGTTTTCTAGCAATTTTGGTAATTTACTATTTTTAGCAGGTTTTCACTTCTGGAGCCGTTTTGAGGCCCTAAACGATGTTTTTTTGGGAAAACAGGGAGCAATATGGAATGTTCCCTCTATATTCCCTCCTAAATGAATCTCCTCGATGATACCTTTCCAATGGGCTATCACACTCCTAAAACAGAGATCATATGCAAAAGTTACAACCCCGGGAAGTTTATGTACTAACTTACCCAAACAGGGCCCACATGACTTTTGGCGCTTCATCTCCTAGGGTTAGGTTTTTGGATGTCTAGGGTTTTTGGCATTCCTGTTTATTGTAAAAAGGCCTTCAGAGCTTCATTGTAATCATCTTCTTGCGAATGAGCATAGATGTCACATCTCTTCTCATAGATAAGCCGCCACCATTCCAGCAAGCTTGTTTCCGCTGCATTTTACAGTTTCAGCTTATTTCCTTATTGAATAGAAAACCAATTTTACTGTATCTCTGTTTTTTTGTGTTAAGAACCTGTTAATAATCTGTAGTCATTTAGTTCTACTCATAAAATCTAGATCAGTGGTATCAGAGCGGTCTTCTCCTTGTCGTCTTAATGCATGTCCCCAACGAGATCAGAGTACAAAGAGATGGGTCTCGAGCTTGTTTCTATTGAGGACAAAAGCTATCACACGCCCAAGAGACCTTTCATTGTAGGAGAAATAAATATGACAGGACAAGAGATCCTTTCAAAAAATTTATTGAGGAAGCCCTCACACAACATAGGAACGAGATGATGGATAGTTTCACGCAAATCCTTCGGCAGCTACCAACAGGCGATGCATCTTCTTAGAGTGGAGGTGCCACCCCCTTCAAGGTACAAATAAAATTCAATATTCCTATATTTGAAGGCCAGATAGATGTAGATGTTGTAGACAAGTGGTTGAATCTACTAGAAGGGTATTTTTCTGTCCATAACTTTTCGAATAGAGATAAGATTACTTTTGTGCTCCTCAACATCGTTCCCCATGTCAAAGATTGCTAGGAAACTTTCTGTGAGAAAAAGGAAACAGAGGAACCCTCATTATTTACAGTCACGGCCACCTGGAAATCCTTCGGGGATGCTATTAAGGAAAAATACTACCCTGTCAGAAGTTATGACGACTTGTATACCAAATGGACCACACTGCGGCAAGAAAGAGACCAAGCAGTGCTAGATTTCACAAATATCTTCCATACCTTGCGCACCAATTTGGGTATCAAATATTCAGAGCAACATCTGGTTCTCAAGTATCGCGGTGATATGTATAGATACATCAAGACCAAAATGGAATTTCTAGACATCTCATCCTTGGGTGCGGCCTACCGATATGCCATCAAAATCGTGTAGAAGCTCAAACAAAAGACGTGCCAATTTGGGCCTGGGAACCCCTCACAATAAAATCCAGAAAAGGGCAGCCCCAACCCATAGAACAAAGGATAGAGTAAACATGGAAAATATCAAGAAAACCAGTCCAAGCCACAAGAAAAGGACACCAGAAAGACAAAGAAAGATACCGGGAAGTGGTGCAACTTCCATAAGAGCCCTTGGCATAAAACTGTTGATTGTCACTCAAAGCAGTCGTTGGTGGCCGAAGTGAAAGCCTCTGAATCAGTTGCGGGTTCTGAATATGATTCAGAACCAGAAAAGGGAATATGGATTATTGACGCAGAACCTAGTGCCATCGTTGCTACCACCAAGCTCCAGCCCGATGAACCAGACGAGACAGAAGAAGGAGAGTGCCTCTTCCATTCATAGATGTGGGTAAAAGGCACCCCGCTGCACTTCATCCTTGATAGCGGTAACCAGAAGAACCTCATGTCAGCAGAGGTCGTCAAGCAGCTAGCCCTGTTGACAATGTTGTACCCACAACCCTACACCATTGGATGGCTTCGCCAAGGAAGCGATCTCCGTGTCAGCCAACAGTGTCGACTGTCATACGACATCAAGCACTTCAAAGATGAGTTATTGTGTGATGTTTCTCCTCTAGAAGTTTTTGATGTTCTTTTGGGCCAACCCTATTTATGGAAACGTCATGTTGTATATGAGTCTAGGCCTCGTAGTGTTATTATTAATTTGAACAAGAAATTGTACAGGATACCCGAGGCAGTCCCACCTAGTGTTATTTCCTTGATCTCTTCTAAGCAATGCAGGAAGGTCATCTCTTAGATGGGGAATTTTTTCTTCTTCGTGATTTGCTCTCAGAATAAGAGAAATATCACAACCACATCTAGGGTCTTTGCGGCCAACCTCTCCACACAACATAAGAAAGTAGATAAGGTTGTGGAAGAATACTCAGATATCTTCTCCTCACCTACCAGGGTACCTCTGCACTGCTAGGTCAAGCACCCCATCGATCTGAACCTCGACGCACCGCTTCCCAATGGGCCAGTGTATCGCCACTCTCTGTTAGAGAATGAGGAGATCAAGAAACAGATCCAAGAAATGTTCCACAAGGGGCACATCCATCCCATATCATCACCTTGTGGGAGCCTAATCATGTTGGTACAAAAGAAAGATGGAACCTGGTGACTCTGCATTGATTATCGGGCTCTTAATAAAATCACAGTCAGAAACCGGTACCCGATTCCCCAAATTGACGACCTCCTTGATCAACTCACGGGGGGGAAATATTTCATTAAGATTGATTTGAAGTCTAGCTACCACCAGGTCCCGATAGAATAGACAGATGTATGGAAGACTGCCTTCAAGTCAAAGGAAGGCCTTTTTGAATGGTTGGTCATGCCCTTTGGTTTAACAAATTCTCCAGCCACTTTCATGAGGATGATGGACAATATCTTGCGACCATTCACCAATACTTTTGTAGTGGTGTATCTAGATGACATTCTCATTTACAACAATACTTGGGCCGAACACTTGGAACATATTCAGTAGGTTTTGCACACCCTGTGGAACCACAAGCTATAAGCCAACTTGGAAAAAATCTCCTTTAGCATGGACATGGTCCATTACCTGGGCTACATCGTTAATCGACATGGCGTGCATGTGGATCCAGCCAAGATCCAAGTCATCCGTGACTGGCCAGCCCCAACCACACTCACTGAGCTTCAAATATTCTTGGGACTTGCCAATTTATATCGTAGGTTTGTGTTGGGATTCTCCCATATTGCATGGGCCCTTAGCCAAATAACCAGGGGTGGTGGTAAGGAGAAATTTGCATGGGGTCGATCCCAACAACAAGCGTTCGATGATTTGAAGCAACGCTTGTGCTCAACCCCAATACTTTCACTACCAGACCTGCACCAATCCTTTGAGATCGAGACAGATGCTTCAGACTATGATGTGGGCGTTGTTCTCACTCAGCACGACCACCCTATGGCCTATCATAGTGAGACACTATCAGATGTTGTCTGTAAGTACGCTACTTATGAAAAATAAATGTACTCCATTATAAAAGCCTTCCGCCAGTGGAGACATTACATTCTTGGGAAGGAGACAGTCATCCACACTGATCATAAGCCACTACAGTTCGTACAGACACAAGGAAAATTGCAAAATGACTACCATCAAAAGTGGTCCACATACTTGCAGCAATTCCACCTCAACATCAAGTATAAAATAAGAAGCACCAATCCCGTCATTGATTTACTCAGTAGACCTCCAGTTGAGGCACTCACCATGGTGTTATACTCTTGCATCCATGAGACCTTTGGATGGCCCCAACTCTATGAGATAGACCTGGGCTTCGCCACCACCTACCAAATGTTGGGTGAAAATGTAGTTGTCAATAATTTCCATCTTCAGGATGGGTTGTTGTGTCATATAGGCCATATCTGTGTTCCATCAAGTGATCAAAGATGATCTGGGAATCCCACTACAGTCAGGTGGTAGGACACTTCAGCGTCGAAAAGATAGTGGTGATGCTATAGAAACATTTCTACTGGCCAAAACTTCGACAGGAGGTCAGCAAGTATATCAGGCCCTGCACTGCCTGTGCTATTGCCAAACCAACCACTAAGAAATAGGGCCTGTACACCCCTCTTCCTACTCCTTACAAGCCATGGGAATCCATCCCAATGGACTACATGTCAGGCCTCCCATCCACCAATCGAGGAAATTACTGTGTTTTTGTGGTTGTTGATATCTTTCTAAGATGGCGATTATGGTTGCCTGGAAGAAGAGAATCACAGCAGAGGCCACTGCCAAGATCTTCTTTGAACGAGTCTAGGTACATTTTGGAATCCCACAAACCATTGTCTCAGATCAGGACAATCGATTTCTTAGCACATTCTGGTCAAGCCTCTAGTCACTACTGGACACCAAGCTCACCAAATCCATGACCTTACACCCCCAAACAGATGGCCAAACCGAGCTCGTAAATCGAATGATTGTGAATATCCTTCACATGTATAATTCCAAGAACCCTCTCACATGGGATGAGCCTTCCCTATGTCCATCATATCTACAACCGAGCCCTGCATAGCTCAACCGGACACAACCCCTTTTAGGTGGGGTTGGGATTCGAGCCATTGGGTCCCATAGATGTTGCACTTCCCCTTGCGGTCACCTCGACCGACTCATCTCTTGCTCCAACTGAAGTTGACAAAGCCACCCGGTTCATTGAGAGGATCCAACACATCCTCCAAGAGGTTCAGGATATCCTACAGAAGTCCAATTACAAGTACAAGAAGGGCCATGATCAACATTGGGTGCCACATAAGTTTCAGGTGGGAGACAAAGTTTGGTTGCACTTGCAAAAACAACGCCTTACAAGACCCCATCGAAAGATTTTCCCACTCCATTATAGATCGTACACCATCACCAGGGCTGTGGGGGATAATTATTTTGAGCTCAACATTCCTCCTTTCCTTGGCCTGCATCTAGTGTTCAACGTGGATCTCCTTCGCCCTTGTTTCCCACCATTATTGGACACCTCAGAAGTATCCAAAAAACTGACACCAACATATATCAACCCCGACTGAATACAACAGGAATCAAGTGATCAGATTGTGGACACACAGATCAAGGTCACTTGACAACAAAGGATCTAACTTTATCGAGTCGTCAAAGTAGGGCAGTTTCTGCACCAAGGCAAGTGGCTCACTCGGGGCCAAATTTAGCAAACATTTACTCATCTAATGGGGGAACTCAATGAAATGGAGACCATTTCTTCCTAAGGATGGATTATTTATCTAGGTGGATATCGGTGGCCATCCACCTTTTCCAACTGGCTCAAAACAGTTTTCTGGCAATTTTGGTAATGTACTATTTTTAGCAGTTTTTCACTTCTGAAGCCGTTTTGAGGCCCTAAACGATGTTTTTTTGGGAAAATGGGGAGAAATATGTAAGTTCCTTTTATGTTTCCCCCAAAATGAATCTCCTCGATGATACCTTTCCAACGGGCTATCACACGCCTAAAATGGAGATCGTATGCAAAAGTTACAACCCCGGGAAGTTGATGTACTAACTTACCCAAATGGGGCCCACATGACTTTTGGTGCTTCATCTCCTAGGGTTAGGTTTTTGGATGTATAGGGTTTTGGCATTCTTGTTTATTGTAAAAATTCCTTCAGATCCTCATTGTAATCATCTTCTTATGAATGAGAGTAGTTGTCACAACTCTTCTTAGAGATAAGCCGCCACCATTCCAGCAAGCTTGTTTCCGCTGCATTTTATAGTTTCAGTTTATTTCCTTATTGAATAGAAAACCAGTTTTACTGTATCTTTGTTATTTTGTGTTAAGCACATGTTAATAATATGTATTCATTTCGTTCTACTCATAAAATACAGATCACAGGTGGGGAAGGGGACCTGATTGGGATCGGGTTCCCAAGGCGCGAGGTCAGTGAGCAAAGAATACCTTGGAGCATGGAGGATGGGGGTTCGAGGGTTTCATTGGAAGAATTGAAAGGAGAGGTTCCCCCAATGGTGAAAAACCTTCCATTCATTGGAGGACTAAGTTACACTAAGGTATGGGGTGGGGAACACATGTATTTCCCAGTTTCGGAAGGAATCTTCGATGGGGGACTGGGGTTTATTTCCACCAGACTTAGCGTCCCTTGTTCAGATTTGTTGGAGGTAGAAGCTATAGAAAGAATTGACTCGATCACAGAGGGCTATAACTCTCCTCCGGTGTTTTCTCCATTAGATATCTTGGTTGATGCAAAACATGGTGGTGATAGGGGTCCTGGGGTATCCTCTTGTGGGGATGTCACTGCTTTACCTGCTGATACTACACACGAAAAGAGAGGGTTCATTCCTACTATACCTTCTCCAAGGGTGGACTGGATGAATAAGGACCTGATAAGTGTGGAAGGATGACACTCCACTTTTTCAAAATCCATTAGTTTTGCTC
>ML824424.1:17970-33905 GCA_009831015.1 Picea engelmannii | reverse complement strand
TGGTGCAACTTCCATAAGAGCCCTTGGCATAAAACTGTTGATTGTCACTCAAAGCAGTCGTTGGTGGCCGAAGTGAAAGCCTCTGAATCAGTTGCGGGTTCTGAATATGATTCAGAACCAGAAAAGGGAATATGGATTATTGATGCAGAACCCAGTGCCATCGTTGCTACCACCAAGCTCCAGCCCGGTGAACCAGACGAGACAGAAGAAGGAGAGTGCCTCTTCCATTCATAGATGTGGGTAAAAGGCACCCCGCTTCACTTCATCCTTGATAGCGGTAACCAGAAGAACCTCATGTCAGCAGAGGTCGTCAAGCAGCTAGCCCTATTGACAATGTTGTACCCACAACCCTACACCATTGGATGGCTTCGCCAAGGAAGCGATCTCCGCGTCAGCCAACAGTGTCGACTGTCATACGACATCAAGCACTTCAAAGATGAGGTATTGTGTGATGTTTCTCCTCTAGAAGTTTTTGATGTTCTTTTGGGCCAACCCTATTTATGGAAACGTCATGTTGTATATGAGTCTAGGCCTCGTAGTGTTATTATTAATTTGAACAGGAAATTGTACAGGATACCCGAGGCAGTCCCACCTAGTGTTATTTCCTTGATCTCTTCTAAGCAATGCAGGAAGGTCATCTCTTAGATGGGGAATTTTTTCTTCTTCATGATTTGCTCTCAGAATAAGAGAAATATCACAACCACGTCTAGGGTCTTTGCGGCCAACCTCTCCACACAACATAAGAAAGTAGATAAGGTTGTGGAAGAATACTCATATATCTTCTCCTCACCTACCAGGGTACCTCTGCACTGCTAGGTCAAGCACCCCATCGATCTGAACCTCGACGCACCGCTTCCCAATGGGCCAGTCTATCGCCACTCTCTGTTAGAGAATGAGGAGATCAAGCAACAGATCAAATAACTATTCCACAAGGGGCACATCCGTCCCATATCATCACCTTGTGGGAGCCTAATCATGTTGGTACAAAAGAAATATGGAACCTGGTGACTCTGCATTGATTATCAGGCTCTTAATAAAATCACAGTCAAAAACCGGTACCTGATTCCCCAAATTGACGACCTCCTTGATCAACTCATGGGGGGGAAATATTTCATTAAGATTGATTTGAAGTCTAGCTACCACCAGGTCCCGATATAATAGACAGATGTATGGAAGACTGCCTTCAAGTCAAAGGAAGGCCTTTTTGAATGGTTGGTCATGCCCTTTGGTTTGAAAAATTCTCCAGCCACTTTCATGAGGATGATGGACAATATCTTGCAACCATTCACCAATACTTTTGTAGTGGTGTATCTGGATGACATTCTCATTTACAACAATACTTGGGCCGAACACTTGGAACATATTCAGCAGGTTTTGCACACCCTGTGGAACCACAAGCTATAATCCAACTTGGAAAAAATCTCCTTTAGCATGGACATGGTCCATTACCTGGGCTACATCGTTAATCGACATGGCGTGCATGTGGATCCAGCCAAGATCCAAGTCATTCGTGACTGGCCAGCCCCAACCACACTCACTGAGCTTCAAATATTCTCGGGACTTGCCAATTTCTATCGTAGGTTTGTGTTGGGATTCTCCCATATTGCATGGGCCCTTAGCCAAATAACCAGGGGTGGTGGTAAGGAGAAATTTGCATGGGGTCGATCCCAACAACAAGCGTTCGATGATTTGAAGCAGCGCTTGTGCTCAACCCCAATAATTTCACTACCAGACCTGCACCAATCCTTTGAGATCGAGACAGATGCTTCAGACTATGATGTGGGCGTTGTTCTCACTCAGTACGACCACCATATGGCCTATCATAGTGAGACACTATCAGATGTTGTCTATAAGTACGCTACTTATGAAAAATAAATGTACTCCATTATAAAAGCCTGCCTCCAGTGGAGACATTACATTCTTGGGAAGGAGACAGTCATCCACACTGATCATAAGCCACTACAGTTCGTACAGACACAAGGAAAATTGCAGAATGACTACCATCAAAAGTGGTCCACATACTTGCAGCAATTCCACCTCAACATCAAGTATAAAATAAGAAGCACCAATCCCGTCGTTGATTTACTCAGTAGACCTCCAGTTGAGGCACTCACCATGGTGTTAGACTCTTGCATCCATGAGACCTTTGGATGGCCCCAACTCTATGAGATAGACCTGGGCTTCGCCACCACCTACCAAATGTTGGGTGAAAATGCAGTTGTCAATAATTTCCATCTTCAGGATGGGTTGTTGTGTCATCTAGGCCATATCTGTGTTCCATCAAGTGAGCAAACATGATCTGGGAATCCCACTACAGTCAGGTGGTAGGACACTTCAGCGTCGAAAAGATAGTGGCGATGCTATAGAAACATTTCTACTGGCCAAAACTTCGACAGGAGGTCAGCAAGTATATCAGGCCCTGCACTGCCTGTGCTATTGACAAACCAACCACTAAGAAATAGGGCCTGTACACCCCTCTTCCTACTCCTTACAAGCCATGGGAATCCATCCCAATGGACTACATGTCAGGCCTCCCATCCACCAATCGAGGAAATTACTTTGTTTTTGTGGTTGTTGATATCTTTCTAAGATGGCGATTATGGTTGCCTGGAAGAAGAGAATCACAGCAGAGGCCACTGCCAAGATCTTCTTTGAACGAGTCTAGGTACATTTTGGAATCCCACAAACCATTGTCTCAGATCAGGACAATCGATTTCTTAGCACATTCTGGTCAAGCCTCTAGTCACTACTGGACACCAAGCTCACCAAATCCATGACCTTACACCCCCAAACAGATGGCCAAACCGAGCTCGTAAATCGAATGATTGTGAATATCCTTCACATGTATAATTCCAAGAACCCTCTCACATGGGATGAGCCTTCCCTATGTCCATCATATCTACAACCGAGCCCTGCATAGCTCAACCGGACACAACCCCTTTTAGGTGGGGTTGGGATTCGAGCCATTGGGTCCCATAGATGTTGCACTTCCCCTTGCGGTCACCTCGACCGACTCATCTCTTGCTCCAACTGAAGTTGACAAAGCCACCCGGTTCATTGAGAGGATCCAACACATCCTCCAAGAGGTTCAGGATATCCTACAGAAGTCCAATTACAAGTACAAGAAGGGCCATGATCAACATTGGGTGCCACATAAGTTTCAGGTGGGAGACAAAGTTTGGTTGCACTTGCAAAAACAACGCCTTACAAGACCCCATCGAAAGATTTTCCCACTCCATTATAGATCGTACACCATCACCAGGGCTGTGGGGGATAATTATTTTGAGCTCAACATTCCTCCTTTCCTTGGCCTGCATCTAGTGTTCAACGTGGATCTCCTTCGCCCTTGTTTCCCACCATTATTGGACACCTCAGAAGTATCCAAAAAACTGACACCAACATATATCAACCCCGACTGAATACAACAGGAATCAAGTGATCAGATTGTGGACACACAGATCAAGGTCACTTGACAACAAAGGATCTAACTTTATCGAGTCGTCAAAGTAGGGCAGTTTCTGCACCAAGGCAAGTGGCTCACTCGGGGCCAAATTTAGCAAACATTTACTCATCTAATGGGGGAACTCAATGAAATGGAGACCATTTCTTCCTAAGGATGGATTATTTATCTAGGTGGATATCGGTGGCCATCCACCTTTTCCAACTGGCTCAAAACAGTTTTCTGGCAATTTTGGTAATGTACTATTTTTAGCAGTTTTTCACTTCTGAAGCCGTTTTGAGGCCCTAAACGATGTTTTTTTGGGAAAATGGGGAGAAATATGTAAGTTCCTTTTATGTTTCCCCCAAAATGAATCTCCTCGATGATACCTTTCCAACGGGCTATCACACGCCTAAAATGGAGATCGTATGCAAAAGTTACAACCCCGGGAAGTTGATGTACTAACTTACCCAAATGGGGCCCACATGACTTTTGGTGCTTCATCTCCTAGGGTTAGGTTTTTGGATGTATAGGGTTTTGGCATTCTTGTTTATTGTAAAAATTCCTTCAGATCCTCATTGTAATCATCTTCTTATGAATGAGAGTAGTTGTCACAACTCTTCTTAGAGATAAGCCGCCACCATTCCAGCAAGCTTGTTTCCGCTGCATTTTATAGTTTCAGTTTATTTCCTTATTGAATAGAAAACCAGTTTTACTGTATCTTTGTTATTTTGTGTTAAGCACATGTTAATAATATGTATTCATTTCGTTCTACTCATAAAATACAGATCACAGGTGGGGAAGGGGACCTGATTGGGATCGGGTTCCCAAGGCGCGAGGTCAGTGAGCAAAGAATACCTTGGAGCATGGAGGATGGGGGTTCGAGGGTTTCATTGGAAGAATTGAAAGGAGAGGTTCCCCCAATGGTGAAAAACCTTCCATTCATTGGAGGACTAAGTTACACTAAGGTATGGGGTGGGGAACACATGTATTTCCCAGTTTCGGAAGGAATCTTCGATGGGGGACTGGGGTTTATTTCCACCAGACTTAGCGTCCCTTGTTCAGATTTGTTGGAGGTAGAAGCTATAGAAAGAATTGACTCGATCACAGAGGGCTATAACTCTCCTCCGGTGTTTTCTCCATTAGATATCTTGGTTGATGCAAAACATGGTGGTGATAGGGGTCCTGGGGTATCCTCTTGTGGGGATGTCACTGCTTTACCTGCTGATACTACACACGAAAAGAGAGGGTTCATTCCTACTATACCTTCTCCAAGGGTGGACTGGATGAATAAGGACCTGATAAGTGTGGAAGGATGACACTCCACTTTTTCAAAATCCATTAGTTTTGCTCGAGATAGGACTGGTACCAAGTGTCTAGTCTTTGGAGAGGATGTCGCCATGGATAGAGTTTTGGACTTCTTAGAAAGGGATGTGGTGGGAAGAGTTAGGGGAAATAAATTGGGCATGGAATTTATTAAGGACTGGGTAACCAAAACCTGGCTACCAGAAATCACCAAGATGCCTCACATCCGACTACTCACCAGAGGCTAGTTTGCCTTCATCTTCTCCTCAACAGAGGAGGTGGGTTGGGTATTAAAGAAGGTCTGGAGCTTAGCGGACTCCCCCACTATAATCAAACACTGGACTCCATCCTTTGATGCAAAGAAAGAAAGGATTGATGAGGAACCCATCTGGGTTAGGCTCTCGAGACTCCCGATGCAATTCTGGAACACTCACCAAATTGTAGCCATTGGCAATCTGTTGGGAATCTATCTAGAATATGATATGTCCTTTGAAGACATGAGGTATATGTCAGTGGTTAGTGGCCCGTATTTTGGTCAAAATCAATATGAGGAAGGGCTTATTACAAGATATCACTATAGACTTGGCGGTCGGGACTTTTGTACAGACACTGGACTATGAAGGGATTCCATTCAAATTCCACAGATGCCACATTTACGGCCATGGAGTTGAAAATTTCCCTTTTCCCTTCAAAGGAATTGAACGAAAATCTAAAGGAATGAGTACCTCTTTCTCTCCTCCGATAAATAAATTGGAACACCAATTGGGAGTCGATAAGTCAAAGGGAAAGGAGATTCTTCACTCAGAGGACTTGGAAACTAAAGGAACGAGCACAGGCTGCTTGGGTAACTAGGGAGATGGAACTGGATTTCACACCATAACTATTCAAATTACTTCGAATTCCTCAGGGAACCTCCTTTGACGCAAGAAAGAACTATCGGGTATGTCAACACTGGATGTCTCTAATTTTACTTCCTCTACATTTTTGTTTGTGGAGTTTCTTGAACTGGATGTGAAAACTATGGCTCCTTTGTTGTACCTGGGTGGGAAGAGTCACCCTCTAGCCTGTCTTCCCTCTCTCTTTTTCCCCCTATCCTCCAGCATGATGGTTTTTTCTCCTTCGTTGGTCGCACCCTCATTGAACTTGGGGAGGGAGGTGGGTCCAAAGTTGACTGTTTATTTGTTACTTACAAGCTAGTCTTCCTCGTGACGAGGAGAATTTTCGATCTCTACAATAGACCTTCCTTCAGGAACTCAATCTCTTCTTTCCTCATTTGTAGGCCTCCCCTCCACTCACACCTCCTCCCTAGATACACCCTACACCTCTACAGACTCTTCCTTGGAAGACAATAGAGTTCGCTACCATCTTAGGAGTATATCGGTGGTCAAGGAGGACCTCTCGGAGGGCAGTATCCAGTCGACAGATAGCCAAGGCTTGGGGTCGTTATCTCACTCTTTCTCTGTGGGTAAAGGGAGGGGACAAAAATCTCATTTATACTTAGCACAAGATTGGGCCATAATTGACCTGGCTTCTGGAATATAATCCTCCATTGAATGGGTGCTTACAGAAAATCAACCCCAGGAAGGAGTTACCTCATGAGGGTCCTTTCCTTCAAATGTCCGGGGTTGGTGAACCCATCAAAAAAATCGTCCTTACGAAGGCTGATAGAAAAAATCTCGCCAAAGGTCATTTTTCTACAAGAAAATTTAGGGGATAGCATAACAGTGGGAAAGGCCCTGGAAAATCTATTCCCAGGATGGATGTTTGCAGCATTAGATGCCATGGGTCGCTCAGGGGGAATGGCCACAGGGTGGAAGAAACATAACTGCAAATTGGAAAGTGTTTGGGGTTTTGTCTTAGGGATCAGTCTAACTATTGTTTCTACCGACCTGGGACGCAACTTAATAATTATTAACATTTATGGACCTCATCATGAACGACAAAATTACTGGAACTCTTTATATAAGTGCGAGTGGTTCAAGGACAAGGATATTCTACTTGGTGGAGATCTCAATTTCTCTCTAGGATCCTTGTAGGTTTGGGGTCCTCAGGATGCTCAGGATCCCTTAACCAAATTCTTTCTAAAATTCATGGACCAGGTGGGGTTGGTGGACGTGGAAACTCAAAAATTAACTCCCACTTGGTGCAACATATGGGTTGGGGCAGACCGGGTGGCCAAACGACTGGAAAGATTTCTACCGACTGATGATTTCCTAGAATATTTTAATTTAGTTTGACAATGGGTTGCTTTTGGGGGAGAATCAGATCATTTTTCGATACTTATTGAAATCTGGGATAGAAACATGAGGCTGTCAAGCCCCTTCAAATTCTTTGAGGGATGGCTCTCAGATCCTTCCTTTCTTGAATTAGTAAGGGCATTGTGGGTACCTTTACCTGAGAAAACTCAGGCTCCTGCGGAGGTACTTTTTGTAGAGAACCTTGAAAGACTAAAATAAACGAATAAATGTTGGGTGAGGGAGAAAAAGATAAAAGACGACCGACATCTGAGTGACATTGATTCTAAGCTGGCAGAGCTTCAAGATGGGGTAAGCCTGGGTTTCTTTAGTCAAGAAGCCAAAGATCTTTTGTATGGATTGGAGAAAAGGCGAAGAGCTATAATGGAAGAAAGAGAATAACAATGGAGTTTAAAGAGTCAGGAACTGTGGTTATCCTGTGGAGATGAGAACACCAATTTTTTTCAAGAGTATGCCAAAGGTCGGAAAATTGCCAACACCATCTAGAGTCTAAGGGATCAGAGGGGGGAGGAGGTAAAAAACTTCAAAGAACTGGCCAATCTGGGAACTGAACATTTTAAGGAACTTTATAAAGAACAGAAGGAGACATCTATTGCTGAAATTGTTAAGGTGGCCCAGTTATTCCCCCGTTTTTTTGAAGAGGATGAAGTTGGGCCCTTAACAACCCCCGTCACCGAAAAAGAGCCGACAGAAGTACTACACTCCTTTCAAAAAGGTAACAACCCTGGACATGATGGATGGCCTATCAAATTTTACCTGGGATGCTTTGATATTCTTGGACCTGATTTACTGAAGGTCATTGAGGAAACAAGGGTGAGAGGCCACATTCATAACCCAATAAATTCTACTTTCATAATGCACATCCAAAAGACAGACAATCCTTCCTCCTTTGATGATTTTTGGCCTATCTCATTATGCAATTGCTTGTACAATATTATTTCAAAGATAATCAGTAGAAGGTTGAAGGTGATCCTCTCAAAACACATTTCCTATGAACAGTTCGGCTTTCTTGAAGGCAGACAGATACATGAGTCCATTAGAGTATCACAAGAAGGTCTACACAACATTAAAATAAAGAAGCTCAAATCTATTGTGGTGAAAATAGATTTATCCAAAGCTTTTGACTGGGTAAACTGGATTTAGAATGATATTGATTCACTTGGGTTTTGGGCTGGACTTTTCCAACTGTGTAATGGGATGTATGAGATTAGTCTCCTTCTCCATTCTTCTCAATGGCTCTGTCACAGTTTTTTTTTCACGCAGAAAGAGGATTACGACAAGGATGTTCTCTTTCTCCTTTACTCTTCCTTCTGGTAGCTGAAGGCCTCAGTCATTACCTGCCAGGGGAAAATTTGGGTGGAAGATTCTTAGGTATAAAAATATCTAATGGCTTGACCATTACCCACTTTCTCTTTGTTTACGATATACTAATCCTTTTTGATGGCTCGAAGCGATATGATGACATATTATTGGAGGGTCTCACACTCTTCAAAATTGCAACTGGTATGCAAATTAATGCACAAAAATCCAGTATTATTTTCTCTCAGATGGAGGACAATGTTATACAACATTATCTAGACCATTTCCCCTTTCAAACACATAATTTGGATAATGGACTTAAATACCTTCGCTTCCACTTAAAACCAAATGATTATCGAAAGACTGACTGGATGTGGCTATTGGAAAAGTTGGAAAAAAGACTGAAATTATGGAACAATAAAAGGGCATTCTCGAAAAAGCGAGAAAATTGTCTTTCTCTTATCTTTGGAGGGGGAAATCGGAAAATCGGGTGATGCCCTGGGTTCGATGGGAGAGAATTTCCAAACCAAAGGTATTGGGAGGATTGGGTTTAAAACATATTTTCTTGTTCTCAAAAGATTTAGTGGAAAAATCAGTGTGGAGATTGATCTCAACAAAAAACCTTTAGACCAAAGTAGTCCTTCTGAAGTATGTGGCCCCACTCGCCTTACTAGAATGGCTCAGGATCCCTAGCCCTCGATCGATGGGTATATTAGTAATTTCAAAGGTGGTACAAAGAGAATTTGATGTGGTTGGAAACAACTTATATTGGATGGTAGGGTCTGGAAGCTCGCTCATAATTGGACAAGATCCCTGGGCAGGTTGCATAAGAGAGCACATCCTTCCAGCTGAAATTTGCACAATATTAGACCAAGGGGGATATTACTATCTAGCCCAGTTTCAAATCCCCTTACCACAACTCTGTGGCAACAAGGCTGGAAAAATGGAAGAACCTTGGGTTTAGACGAGCCTGAAGCTTTACTATGGGACTGATTTCTTAGAGCTCTCAAGAGAAAAAATATTCGATTGATCAAGAGGGATGATGAGCTCATTTTGGATGGGGATCCGGGAGGCATATACACTCCAAAATGTGTATATGTTCAGCTAATCATTGAACCTATACAACAAGATGAGAAGTGGTGGTGGAGGAAAATTTGGAAACAAAAGTTCCCAGCAAAAGGAAAAATTTTGGTGTGGACAATTCTAGAGAACAAAATTCCTATGTGGGACATACTACAGAAACTACAATTCCATGGGCCGAGATGGTGTTCACTTTGAAGAGATCAGGGGGAAACATATGATCATATTTTCATGCACTGTCCTTTCAACTCATCAGTCTAGGTGGAAGCATCCAAATTAAACACTTCCATTTTCCAATGGTAAGGTGCATCCTTCGAAGAAGCCTTGAAAGACTGGCTATCGAAGAGGACCCCTCAAAACTTAAAATCCTTTCCTGTCATCGCTTCCTGGGTGATTTGGATACCTATAAATACCACACTCTTCCGAGATGAACCATAAACACCACTCTGGGTGGTCGTAAATTTCCTAAGTATACTAGATTATCTCAAGCCGAGAGATAGACTGGGATAGGACACTGCTCGAAGAATACCGGAGGAACTGATAGACAAAGGACAACCTTAGGATTATTTTGATGGAGCGGAATCAGGAAATCATTTACACTATGGGGGGGGTTATATTTTTCTTTCCAATCAACATTACTTCTTTCTCAGGGCTGGTTTGGGGACTAGCACAAACAACTTCTTTGAGCTTCTGGCCTTAAAATTGTTACTTCTTTTTGTAGTGGAAAAAGGATGTACCTCACTGCAAGTTTTTGGGGACTCCTTGCTAATCATCAATTGGGTGAATCAGGATCAATATTGTCATATTTCTAGACTTAGACCTTATCTTGTAGAAGTACTGAGGATTATCTCCACATTTGACACTATTTCTTTCTCTCATATCTACAGGGAAAGGAACACATTGGTTGATCAGTTTTCCAAAGAAGCCACACAGCTAGAATATGGAAGATGGCATATCACAGAACATACAACAGAAGGAAGTTTTGACTACCACAGACCTTTTAAGTATGGAAAAATATAAAGAAATGCATTCTTTTTTGGAACCCCGTGACGGATCAAAAATGTAAAATGATGTAAAACTTGTGTTCTTTTCTATGTATATGACTGGACGATATATGGCTTAAAAAACAAGTCTGATATTTAGACTGATATTTTTGTATATGACGGAACTTTCAGAAATGGAAGTGACCCATCCAAGACAATATATATTTGGTTATTCCCCATAGCAAATATATATCTGTGAATGTAAATTTGTACCTGTTTAATGAAATTACGAATTTTTTCCATGGAAAAACAAAACAAAAGTGTATGAATGACAAACTTCTATGTCAGCACGTTCATAACCGAGAAACTAAGTTCCTTTCATCCAGGCCTCCACCACTTCAATCCTCCACCAAAGGAAATCTCATATAAGAGAGACAATGAGGTTCTCAATCACATAGGGAAGAGCTTAGGGGATGAACAATGTGTTCAGACTTAAAAGGACAAAGGGATGCAGACTCAATATGAAGTGAATAATTTCTCCAGAGTAAATTTTCTCTCAAAGTTGAATTCTTCTCCTCTTTTCCACAGCTTGGATATGGCCCATTTATATCCTTAAAATGGAATTGAAGGTCCAATTCGGAATATTTCCAGTATATGGAAGGTCAAGGATCATGGATCTCACGACGTGACATGGAAATCTGACACCATTTTTTAGTTTTGAGCACAAAACCCGATGTACGCGTGTTGTAATGGTGAAACTTGCATATACACATGTTGTATAGCTGTTAGGGCATGTATATGTGGAAAAATACAATTTGTATCTCTCAGGACGACAAAAAGGGACTTTAATTCTGCATAGGGAAATGGAAAAGGCCTTCTGAGCAAGCTTGCACGGGTTGAGGAAAATCTTGCTATAACAGATGCCCCCTAATGTGTGAGGTCATAGGAGTATCTTCGATGGATGAAATATATTATAATTCCCAGAAGTGGAGTAATGGAGACCCAGTTGGATGAACTAGTTGCTCATAATAATATTACAATCCATACTGACTTTGTGCACATGGATGCCAATTTGAATTACACTACAGATCCATGTGGAAATATACCAAATAGTTGTTCATGGCCATGAATAGGAAATACAAAAGTAGATACATGCCATAGGATGTCATAGTCATGAACAAGGCCCAGTGAAAACCAATCTCAAAATAAATCTGAAGATATATGTATACAATGGAGTATAATCTGATCTCCCATGATTACTAAAGTCATATAGGTATTGTCCCAATGAATGATAGCAACAACTCAGGAGGGATGCGACTATAAACTGATGTCTTCAAGTATTCTACACAATTAGCCAAAGGTGCAAGTCTACATTATGTGAATAAATGATTTGAGGTCGAACACAATGAGACTTTGTTTGATTACCGATCATTAAGGTATATTGTTAACAAACACGAGACAACCTACCGATAATCAAAGTAGGTATCAAGGAACCGAGTATATTCTTCCAAGTGTGAATAAAGGTGTTGAGGTCGAACACTTGAAGAATCCATCGATCATGAGACATTGATGTATTCCCAATTGACTATGGCGAGAGAACCTGCCACTGATGATTGCAAGCCTCTAGGTATGCATAGGACTCTAGGTATTGTTTCCAGAATAGATGGGTTGAAGTCGATGGAAGGAGACCCGCTAAAAGGAGAGAATTAAGGAATATATCATCATTCAACATGAGGTACAAATCAGGAGCTTGATGATTTGTAGGAACTCAAAAGAAGAACATGTTCATGAACCAACGACCCCCTGTGCATCTTTCACATGCACCAAATGCAAGTAGTGCATGAAAAATACCCTCTGAATAGCAGCCAATGAGAATAATTGTCAATAAAGGCGAGGAAGCCACCAATAAGGCTAATTGAATCCAAGACATTGCATGAATTTGAATGTGTGAATAGATTTATTGTCGTCGAACACAATGAAAACCTCCCAATCAACGACCAATGAGGAGAAGTCGACTGTTGGATTCAAGGTTACCTACCCATAAGGAAAGTAGGACCAGGGTGCACAGTATGACTATAAATTCATGTAAATATGAGACACATTGAGGGTATGGTCGACATGAAAATTCAATAGTTCTGAGAAATGGTCGACACGGACTAATAGACATACTTTGAACAAGAGAACGATACATATGGATGACTTTGGAAGCATAGACTCAATGATGAAACTTTGTGATGCAGGAGGCACCAATCAAACTCTCCATAGGGAATGGAAGAGTAACCAATCGGGGGAGTAAACTCTAAGTAACGAGCTCATCTTTCTAAGGTCATGCTAAACCAAAAATTTTGATGACAAGTGGACTTAAAAGTTTGTGCTTTGTTCAAAGGTGACACAACTACTGCCGACATAAGATAATATTATTTTCCCGCCCATATTTTTTTTGTTTTTTCATATTCAAATGAATGCTATGATACATAGGAGGAAACGAGTGTCTCTAGTAAGCAACTAGTTCCAACAATGGAACATACCTATTCTCAATGCAAGGAGGTGCATGCAAAATATGGACACTCGAGGGAATATTTCCTCTTGGGGTATAATGTGTCAAGTTGCAAAGGATATAAACAAGTTTCTACTTGGATGATGATGCAAATTGTTGAGCTGATAGGATTATAATACGAAAGCGAGAACCGGAAATAGGCTCAATACTGCAAGAAAGAGAATGAGATGCAATTACAACTTAATGCCAAAGAATGTCCTTTTTTGTAAATTTAGTCTACTCGGTTTGAAAAAGGGTTAAAATTACACCAAATAGACGTCCTTTCAAATCCAATTTACAAGTGTGAAAGATACAAGTTCACTCGACAATATTTTCTCTTTTTGAGAGAGTCAGAAAAGAGATTTAACCTAACTCGTTGATGATTTTCTAAGAAACGTATCATGGGGGAGGTAGAGGCTCTCGTGCAGGACTTCTGTGAAAGGTCAACAACTTACAAACAACTAACACAAGCTTGGGAAAACCCAGAGTTGTCTAAGTAGAGGAGGATAAAATACTTGTAGAGGTTACCTTCTCTATGATATATTGAAGAACACCCCTTATCTGGAAGGGTGTAGAGGAAGGAATTTGATACCCCACAAGACCATCGCAGTTAAAGGAAACCTCCCTAGGACTTGGAGGGACCATACTCGGAGGAAGTGGAATTCTCTCTTATTCAGAAGGTACATCACTGGAAATGTTAATGACGTGGTCGAAATATGCCTCACTCCTCAAAATAGGAGTGGTGTTGGTTGAATATTGCATCGACACGAATGTTGTTTCAATCAAAGAAGAATTAGAATGTTGGGAAACCAAAGATGACTCTAAACCTGAAGGGTTATCAGACCATGATTGTGATTCTTCTACTATGACAATAGTAGGGCATAAGCGACTTAAATGACTTCCTTTGTAAATCCTACAAAGGAACTTAGGCTTACGTCCTATACGTCTAGGCTTCTCAATCGTATGAATTCCCCCAACATGACTCGTAATGGATGGTGATGTGCTCTCAGCATGACTTGTAGAGGCTAGTGTCTCATATCCAACATGATTCACGGAGGTTGGTGATGAATCCCCAACATGGCTGATCGAGGTTGGAGATGTGACACCAGTATGACTCATGGTGACTGGACTTGTGGTGTAAATTGGTTGTGGCATTCGAGACCAAGGTTTCGGGAAATACTAATTTAGAGAAATTGTAGGCCAGGAAGGGTTCAGGTATAAACCATGGCCCTGTTTGGTAGGATAGTATCCTCCTCCAAACGATTCATAGCAGGTTGTAAAGTCATCATCACCAAGGAATTCGCTTGCAAAAAGAAAGTGACATGACAAGGATTACTTAGGTGAGGATATATGTTTCCCCCAGACGAAGGGACTCCGTGAAGGGGGTAGCCCATACTATCAAATTGAATCCCTCTGTATGAAATACTAGAGGATAGATGGGGGTCCGCCATGGGAAAATCATTCGTAGGAACTGGCATAGCGGAAAAAGGATATATGGACGAGGTGTAATAAGTAGAATAACCACCCATTTGAGCACTTTCTCCTGGAAACGTGAAGCTAGGATTGGATCCATGGGAAAGAATATTCCAACCTCCCACCGTGAGAGTTGGTTGAGGGATATGACTCCCATCAAATGAAAAAGGAGAATAAGGAGGCATCATGCCCCCATACCCAAAACTAGGATTCACATAAGGCGATGAGATGGAGGATGGAAAGTGTGAATACATATATGGCATACAAAGAGAAATATGATTAGAGGCCCAAGGTACTGAATGAGTATCATGGTTTTTCATACCACTAGGAAACACAGACGGATTTGTCCCCATGAAATGAGAAAATATCATGGGGTGGGTAGTGCTAACTGAGGGAGTCAAGGGAACTCCACTATCCATACTAATGAAAAATCACGACGTAATACAAAAATCCTAAAGCTAACTAACAGTTAGAGAGCACACCAAAAATAAACAAAAGGCCAATATGCACACAAATAGAATAAAATGGATGAAAGGGGCCTCCCTCCCTAAAGTAGGTATGCCTCTCCCAAGAGGGGCTTGTGACTTCTTGTAAACTATTGGAGGTATCAGAATCAGTTATAAGGTCCCTCGTGGGATTAACAACCAATCGGTCAGATCCCCCTAGAGAGGTAATACTCCATAAAGGTTGTGTGTTGTCCGACCCTTATCTGACCCAGGGTACCTATAGAATAACCCCTGTAAGTAACCTATGTCAAGCAACTAAGCCACCATGCTATAACTAATGCGTAGGAGAACAATCGTAAGTCGGGTCTACCGTATGGACAGGGTAGCAAAGTCCAAAATATCAAAATCATCGCCTCTCACAAAGGTAAAGGTACTAACAAGACCCCCATATACGAATAGATCCCCAGAAATATCTCTAATGCTAAGAAGGTATTGGGGGGATATCCACTCAACCAACTTCACGTGACCTTGTGCTTAATTCCGGTGTAAGTGGAGCCTCCTAACATCACCAATTATACAATGGATTTCACACTCCCTTAGTCAGACACATATGTTGAATCTAATAGCCTTGGAGAAGTTTACTCACAAAATCCTATTCCAAGGCTCTAAATCCTAAGCTAGTTTGTGCACCCTAAAAAATAAAATCGTTTCTAATCAATTTTAAATTTATCAGTGTTACTTTTAGTGGCTTTTCTTACTCAAAAAGGTACGGTCATGAAATCGATGATGTGTTATAGGATAAATCCGTAAGTGTGGACACGAACCGATCTCCCTAGATCCACCTGGATCTAGAACAAAACAGGACAGAATAGGACGCTTTCCTTAAGTTTTAAATATTAAATTTACTAAGAGGCAAGAATAAGTAACATACCTTATAATCGCTTTCCTTAGGTCTCTGTTGCTCCCGCTTCGCTCTAGTGCTCTTGTGCAGCCAAAATCAAAACAACACAAACCAACCAAAGTGATAGAGATAGCATAAACTCAATATAAACCTATGTATGTGATCAAGGAATCATACAATAAAACACAACAAGCTTTATAGGAAAGAATCATATTACT
>ML824424.1:0-11287 GCA_009831015.1 Picea engelmannii | reverse complement strand
TGTAACATGATGTTGTGACTCGGCAAGTAAAATAAATGAATATGAAGAAAATGTAAAGTCTTAACTCCAATTCCCAATAAATGATAAGCCTTTCAAAATGCAATGTTCAATTTAATTCTACAATTTCAAATAAGATGCAATATTTCCATTCATGTACTAAGATCAACGATAAGAACCCAAAAGATCAAATTCCAACAATGCAAAATGTATATTTTTTTTGTATTTTCAATACAAAAGAATGAAAATGCAAGGATCGAAAAATAGCTTGATATAAATATTCTACTGTATGTAAACAGAGACAAACCAAGTAGAATATCAAGAAGAAAACACCCAGCCAAAGATACAAGGACAACCAATGAAAAAGATGATGAGAAAGAAAAATTGCTCGAAAATTCAACAAAAGAAAAATTCCCTATCACTCTGTAGGTACTTAACAGTCCTGACAGAGACCTAATAAGACTTAGAAACCATCAAAACTTACCCAACAAACATCAAACTCAACAATCAAACAAACAAGGATGGTGTACGTGAATGTTCAGAAGAAAACCACGTATATGTGCTTCCTACAGAACGATAGCTCGCGTATGTATGTGACTACCAGGAAAAAAATGACATATATGTATTAAAACACTGCCAGTTTAAGGATAAGGCCAAGAAACTCACACTCAAAATGAACAAAGTCTTTCAAGAAATCATATGACAAGAAACTCAAGATAAGCAAGAACAATCAAAGGAAAAAAACACTCCAAACCCCGAAAAGAAGATGCCCTCCCTAGTATGGTCACCAATTTTGATACGATGACAATAACTCTATGGCATGGGGTAAACCACAATAGATGAAAATGAATGCATAAATCAACTCTAATATAAGGTATTCTATATAAACAAATATGCTAGCAATACAAGATAAAGAGCCTACCTCGTCTAGACGTTCGATGAAGTCCACCACTGAGCACTTGACTCGAAGCAATACACCTGCAACTTGTGCTCAAAAACCAAGATACACAAGCATATGGTGGTGATATATAAAGTTAGCACATACAATAGCATAATACATCAATATTCATAACAAATACACCCATGGAATAACAATTCATATATTTTCAAGACATTAATTGGATGAGAAAATAGTATTTCTATCAAAATGTAATCAACATAAGTGTATGAATGACAAACTTCAATGTCGGCACGTTCGGAAACAAGAAACTAAGTCCCTTCCAGTCGAGCCTCCACCACTTCAATCCTCCACCAAAGGAAATATCATATAAGAGAGACAATGAGGTTCTCCATTACATAGGGAAGATCTTGGGGGATGAACAATGTGTTCATAATTAAAAGGACAAAGGGATGCAGACTCAATATGAAGAGAATAATTTCTCCAGAGTAACTTTTCTCTCAAAGTTGAATTCTTCTCCTCTTTTCCACAACTTGGATATGGGCCATTTATAGCCTTCAAATGGAATTGAAGGGCCGAGTCAGAACGTTTCCAGTATATGGAAGTTCAAGGATCATGGATCTCGTGTCATGACATGGAAACCCGACACCATTTTTTAATTTTGAGAAAAAAAATCGATGTACACAGGATGTAATGGTGCAAACTGCATATACACATGCTATATAGTTGTTAGGGCGTGTATATGTGGAAAAATACAATTTTATCTCTAGGAACTGCAAAAAGGCACTTCAAGTCTGCATAGGGAAATGGAAAAGGCCTTCTGAGAAAGTTTGCATGGGGTGAGGCAAATCTTGCTATAACATATTGAAATTGGGCGTTGGTCAATTCCTAAAATGTCATGGGATGAAAGAGTGTATCACCTTTGTGACACTAAGAAGGTTGAAGATGAAAAACAATTTCTCTTAGTTTGTCTAGCCTATACCCAGATTAGATACCATTTTCAAAATATTTGTCACTCTACCAACCTTCCTAACCTCTTAACTCAACAAAACTATGGTGATCTTGGAAATCTTCTCTTAATTCTTTTTTAGCACAGAAACAAAATTCTAAAGAATCGCAAGCAATCACTTACCCTCTTAAGGTCCAATAGACCAATTCAATCTTAGTGGACGTTAATCATCATCATTATTAATTATATAATATATTATATAATATAATACTTATTATATATAATTAATATATTATATTATTAACTAATAATATAATATAAACACCTTTAGCAAAAATATCTGCAAAAACTGTGTTCACTTATAATCCAGATTATATAATGAATATATTGTTGAATCATGTTGTCATTGATGCCAAAGGATGATTGATTTATTGATGATTGATGGCAAGGAATTGATTGATGCCAAAGGATGTTTGATTGATGTCAAAGGTCAAAAGTTTGATGTCAAATGATTGATGTTGATTGATGTCAAATGAAAAATGTCTTGTCATAGTATATTGATGAAGTATCTATTGTCCTTGATGTGAATGGATTGATGTGAATTGAAATCATAGTCATATGATGTCATGCATGGATGCAAGATGGATCAATGAGTTTTCATTGATATATGATGTATAGATGAAGATGGATCAATGAGTTGTCATTGATAGATGATGATAGATGAAGTTGTCATTGATATATGGACCCAAGTTGGATTGATGTAAATATGACTCATTATTATGGTTGATAAGGAGTACAAATGGATGAACTCCAAAGTGGTCCCCTTATGGTGAAATCCCTCACGGGAAGACGCTTTGCTTTTGAGTTATCCTAGAAGTATGGTTAGAGAACCCATGATTAACTATGGAATAATGAGATGAAGATAAGTGAATCTGTCAATGAAACTATCCTAGTTCGATAGTGCTTGTCATGCCATTTCCGGTGGTGTGTGGAACGCCACATAAATCCTCACAGTTTGAGAGTTGTGGCCTTACGAAGTTGGAGGACCCTCATATGATGGCTTGAAGCCCCAAAAGGTCAAAGAAGTCAAAATGATTACAAAGAAGATATTATTTAAATAAAGTGAAGTGATTATTTAAATAATAAAGTAAAGTGACAAAGTCGAGAAGGATTGTTTAAATAATCAAATAAATGGAGAACTTTCTATTTATGGAAAGTAGTTATGAGAAGGTTAACCCTAAAATGAGGAAAGAGGGTTAAGTGGCCAAGTGATTATTGGATACATGGACAAGTGGAAAATTGGGCAAAGTTGAACATAAGTGATTATGTGGATGAAGTTGCTATGTGGGAAAAGTGACCTAGAAGATGCTTCTAAGGAAGCTAGTTGTAGAGTATAAATAAGAGGCAAGGGTCTCTTATGAAGATATATCTTGAGTATGTATTGAAGATCTATTCTGAGAGAGAGATAGATTCTAGAGGATCTCATGGACGCGTCAAAGTTTCCGTAAGTCTGATATATTGACGACGAAAGTTTCGGAAGTTCATAAACCCTAGTTTCTGAAGGAGTACGCGAGTAGCAGTGGGACAGAGAGCATACATATGCGGGCTGTAGTGAGACTGAGTGCGTACATACGTGGGCTGAAGGAGGACAGAGAGCGTACAGTGAAGAAGTCATGAAGACTTGGATTTGAGCTGATGATCAGGTTCTTGAAGGCTGAAGCAAGTTCCAGATCTGCACTCTATGGGCTCACATTTGCCATAGAAGCTCTGGTATGGTTACATAGTTGTCTTGATGGATACTTTTTCATATTGTATGATGAATGATTAAGGCATTATTGGTATGGTTGTAATGATTTGATTTGTTTTGGTTGATGGAGTCAGAAACACTCTTATGGTTCAGTACTGATATGATTTCCATAGTATATTGGTTTCTTATACATGATTTAATAGCATTCATATTGTATGGTTGAGGAGCATGAGTAAGTTGTTGGAAAGATTGGATGTGTTGTGATTGGTTATGGTTCATATTGGACAGTGAAATACATAAGTCAATGTGACTGAAGGTTGTAGGGGATCTGAGTTTTTCTTGAAGAGAAAAACCCTAAGTAACTCAGAAGTGATACACAAGCTGTACTATAGACAGGTCGCTTACATACGCGAGTTGTACTATTGGTAGGGCACGTACATACACATGTTGCACTACTGACAGGTCACGTACCTATTGACAAATTGGTATCTGTTGAGGATTGATTCCTCTTCTCAGTTAGTGCTGAGTTGTGTAAGTTGAGTCTTGCATTATAGATTTGGTGCTCTTGTAGAGTCATACTCTATTCAGTTGTAGCTGATAACCTAAGGATTGTAGTTTGTAATAAAAAGAAAATTGTACATACATATTGTGTTCTTTGTGTCCCTTGTGATGATGACTTATTGATGAAATATGTTGTTGATGCATGTTCACATTTAACTGGTTATAAATGACAACAATAAGTAATGAGTAAATGGTGATTGCTAACTAAGGAATTTTTTAAAGGGGGATTTTTGAAAAAGAGCCCCACACTCATTCACCACCCCCCCCTCTCTAAGTGTGGTCGGTGTTTCCAACAATTGGTATCAGAGTGGGCCTTCACTATAACCCTTAACAAGCTTGGAGGAGATCCATAGACACACAAATGGATGATGAAGTTCCAATCCTTGATGAGGAAAATTATTCTACATGGAGAATAGAAATGAGAGTGCATTTGAAGGAAATGGGAGCGGCTATTTGGAAAGAAGCCATTGGTGGATTAGTTACTTTGAAGAACAAGTCAAAGTTTGCAGCTCAAATGGAAGGAAAGAAGAATGTTGCATTGGCTCTCAAGACCATTCTTAGTGGACTCTCAAGTTCTATCAAAAGGAGCATGGGACAATTCACTTCCACCAAGGATCTATGGATAAATATAGAGGAGACATACCAAAGCAATAAGGAAGACACTAAAGACAACTCCATCAAGAACAATGAAGGTAAAGAATCTCCAAAATCCTCTATTTGCAATGATTCTAAATGTGATGATGATGGCAAAAAGGAAGACCTTGAAGACAATTTCATCAAGATCAATGAAGGTAAATAATCTCCAAAAACCTCTGATTGCAATATTTCAAAATGTGATGATGTTGAATATTTCTCTATAAGTGAATAAGAAAATCTAGAGATAGTTTGTATAGAATCAAATGACAGTTATCCCATGGAAGAAGTAGAAGAACTATCAAAGCTTAAAAGGAAAATTGAGTGGCGACTATATGAATAAAAATCTGACCATTATTATATATACTATAGCTATCTTTCCTACAACACCAATTTTTTTCTTAAAAGGAATCAAAGTCATATCTTGAAATGAAAGGAAATGCTCAAAGAACAAGAAGAAAATAAAAAAACGCAATTAGAAGAAAAAGAAGAAGAGATCAAAAGGCTAAAGAATGAAATAGAAGAAAATAAGATAGTAGATGATGAGAGTAGCAAAATTATTGAAGTTATTGTCCATCTCAAGACCCAAATTGAAGAAGCCAAAAGGGTAGAGGAACTGTTAAGGAATCAAATAATTGAAAAGGAAGAGTCATGTCATAAGTTGGAAGCTGAAGTTGTTGATCTTAGAAAGAAAGTAGAGAAGTCAAAAATATTCTTGAATAGCTCAACAATATTAAATGAGATCTTGGATAGTCAAAGATCACCAAATGATAAATCAGGTCATGGATACAAGAAATAAGCTACACATGTTGAAGTTAGAACCTCAAAGAAGCATGAGGTAAGTCCCTTACTCTCAAAGGATGGAAACAATGTTGCAATTCAACCATCTACACAAGGCAAGGAAATTTTCAAAAGAACAAAGAAAGGAAGACATCAAGAAGTCATATTTACACCTCAAAGAAGAGAGACACCTTCAAGATGAACACCAAAGCAAAGGTATGAAAATATTTTTCATGATCAATGTTACTCATGTAATGGATATGGTCACAAAGCTTTGGAATGCAGATTTTATGCAAGAAGAGATAATGAAAGATTTCATAACACCTTAAAGTGTTGGATATGTAATCAAGTAGGACACATTATTGTTCAGTGTCACATCATGAGATGCTGCAATTGTAGTGGATTTGGCAACAAATCCCAGGATTGCTAGAACACAAGAATAAAGTCCATGATGAGGACTTCATATAGCATGACTAGAAGAAGGCATGAAGTTAGGAAGGAAGACATTTTTGAAAGGATGGAAGCTCAGAGCTCAAGTTCTGAGAAGCAGGGACATCTTCATAAGTGGGTGAAGAAGACTGAAAAATCAGATTAGAATGGAAGCCTTAAGGTAAGCTTAAGTGTGTCATCTTCAGAAGCATACGCAAGTTACAGTGGTAACAGTTGCATACATATGAGGGATGACCTATGAATAGATCGCGTACATACACTAGTTGTCTATGCAGTAGGCCACGTATATGTGGTAAAACCCTTTGGAAAAGGGATATGCACATGGTTTGCAACTGGATGTGATGGTATAACTTATGTTGCAGGATCTAACATTGTTTGATGCAGGGTCTGACATGGTTTGTTGTAGGTTTCATGATTACATGTTGGAATACATAATTGATGTATGTATGATGATGACATATGGTTGAGTGTTAAAATACTATCTTGGATTCATAGTACTAGCCCTTGAGTATGGATTGAGGCATTTTCTGTTGAAGAACAATGTTGGTTGTGACAGTGAAGTTATGACACTTTGGTTATGAGATATACCATGATGATACTAGCTAGAGATGTCATTGATCTATTGAGGCACACATCTAGTACATATTGAATGCTTAGTATTTGTTGTAGTGAATGGAAGTTGAGGTTGGTTTGTTGGGGTACATGGTTGGTACATATTTTAGTTTCATTGATATATCTTATGATGTATTATTGGAAGCATATTTGTTGGATATCTTGATGCATACATTTGGCATATGGATGGGCTACATATTGGGACATGTAGTTGGTGAGTTGATGAGGTGGTCATGTTATACATCATTGATAGGTTATAGCTTGATCTATAGTTGATGCATGATTGGTACACTTCTAGTACATTGGTAGAGGCACCTACTAGCAGTTTGATTGGCACATGTTTTATGGTAAATTTGGCATACATGTATGAGGACACATATTGATTGTGGTATTGGTGCATGGTTGATGTAATTTCTTGGTACAAGTGGTAATGCATGATTAGTGAAATGTTGATGCACTCATAGATAGTATATGCATGTGGATGACAGTACTTGGCTAAAAGTACACCATTTATATTACTTGTTTAGCATACACTTTGGTACATGACATATGGATGATATAGTTGAGACACTTGATTGATTGAGATACATTATTTTGGCACTTGGTTCATGGTAGAGGCATATCATGAGTGATATGACACTTGTTTGTGGCACATGGTTGGCATGTTGGTAGAGACATATGGTTGATACACTCCATTGATGATATCTTATGGCATATTCTGTGGTATTGATGTACATGGATGTTGTGCATGGTGGGAACACAATTCGGTACATGATGTACTTGGTTGATGTTTGTTCATGATTCTCTATTTCATTATTGACATATCTTTTGCTTCATGATGTATGGTATGGCACGAGTTTGATGCATGGACAGGTCCAAGGATCGTCATAGAAAGAGCGGTTGATCTGTGATTCGGTTGAGTAGTAGAATTTGCAACAAAAGCATATTGAAGTGGTAGAATATTGTTCATATTTCACAGAATATAGGGGGAGACATACCCATAGGGGGAGTCATTCTTCTTCCCATGATTCTAGGAGGATATATTTATCAAATGAATACTTGGTAAAATAACCCTATACTTGGAGAAAGAGCACAGAGGCATAGTTCCAGGGGGAGGATTGGTCACAGGGGGAGCATGAGAGATATATCTTCGGCATTACATTAGAGTGATATCCCTTGTTCAAAGGGGAGAGATTATTCAGAGGAAGATCAAAGGCATTCAAACAAGGGGAGAAGCTCCAAGGAGAGAACTACCCTTTTCCATTGATGTCAAAGGGGGAGACATAGTCACATTGATGTGATTGAGATGACTATTGATGTAGAGCAATGCCTTGTCTACATGTTTCCATCAATGATTAGTGTTGACATCAATGCTGGTATTTCCATCAATGCCAAAGGGGGAGATTGATGAATCATGTTATCATTGATGCCAAAGGATGATTGATTGATTGATGATTGATGTCAAGTAATTGATTGATGTCAAAGGTCAAAATTTTGATGTCAAATGATTGATGTTGATTGATATCAAATGAACAATGTCTTGTCATAGTATTTTGAAGAAGTATGCATTGTCCTTGATGTGAATGGATTGATGTGAATTGAAATCATAGTCATATGATGTCATGCATGGATGCAAGATGGATCAATGGGTTGTCATTGATATATGATGCATAGATGAAGATGGATCAATGAGTTGTCATTGATAGATGATGATAGATGAAGTTGTCATTGATATATGGACTCGAATTGGATTGATGTAAAGATGATTCATTATCATGGTTGATAAGGAGTACAAATGGATGAACTCCAAAGTGGTCCCGTTATGGTGAAAGCCCTCATGGGAAGACGCTTTGTGGTTGAGTTATCATAGAAGTACGGTTAGAGAACCCATGCTTAACTATGGAATAATGAGATGAAGATAAATGAATCTGTCAGTGAAACTATCCTAGTTCGATAGTGCTTGTCATGCCATTTTCGGTGGTGCGTGGAATGCCACATAAATCCTCACGGTTTGAGATTTATGGCCTTACAAAGTTGGAGGACCCTCATATGATGGCTTGAAGCCCCAAAAGGTCAAATAAGTCAAAATGATTACAAAGAAGATATTATTTAAATAAAGTGACAAAGTCAAGAAGGATTATTTAAATAATCAAATAAATGGAGAACTTTCTATTTATGGAAAGTAGTTATGAGAAGGTTAACCCTAAAATGAGGAAAGAGGGTTAAGTGGTCAAGTGACTATTGGATACATGGACAAGTGGAAAATTGGGAAAAGTTGAACATAAGTGATTATGTGGACAAAGTTTCTATGTGGGCAAAGTGACCTAGAAGATGCTTCTAAGGAAGCTACTTGTAGAGTATAAATAAGAGGCAAGGGTCTCTTGTGAAGATATCTCTTGAGCATGTATTGAAGATCTATTATGAGAGAGAGAGAGAGTCTGGAGGATCTCATGGACACATCAAAGGTTCTGTAAGTCTGAAATATTGAGGATGAAAGTTTTGGAAGTTTAAAAACCCTAGTTTCTAAAGGAGTACGTGAGCAACAGTGGGCCAGAGAGCGTACATACATAGTCTACAGTGAGACAGAGCGCGTACATACACGGGATGAAGGAGGATAGAGTGCGTACAGTGAAGAAGTCATGAAGACTTGTATTTGAGCTAATGATCGGGTTCTTGAAGGTTGAAGCAAGTTCTAGATCTGCACTCTATGGGCTCAGATCTTCCATAGAAGCTCCGGTATGGTTACATAGTTGTCTTGATGGATACTCTTGCATATTGTATGATGAATGCTTAAGGCATTGTTGGTATGGTTGTAGTGATTTGATTTGTATTAGTTGATGGAGTGAGAAACACTCTTATGGTTCAATATTGATATGGTTTCCATAGTATACTGGTTGCTTATACATGATTGAATAGTATTCATATTGTATGGTTGAAGAGCATGAGTAAGTTGTTGGAAAGCTTGGATGTGTTGTGATTGGTTATGGTTCAGATTAGACAGTGAAAGACAAATGTGAATGTGACTAAAGTCTGCAAAGGATATGAGTTTGTCTTGAAGAGAAAAACCTTAAGTAACTCAGAAGTGATACGCAGGTTGTAGTACAGATAGGCCGTGTACATACGTGAGTTGTAATACTGGTAGGGCACGTACATATGCATGCTGCACTACTGACATGTCATGTACTTGTTGACAGATTGGTATCTGTTGAGGATTGATTCCTCTTCTCAATTGGTGTTGAGTTGTGTAAGCTGAGTCTTGCATTATAGAGCTAGTGCTCTTGTAGAGTTGTAATCTATTCAGTTGTATATGATAACCCATGGATTGTAGTCTGTAATAAAAAGAAAATTGTAAATACATATTGTGTTCTTTGTGTCCCTTTTGATGATGACTTATTGATGAAATATGTTGTTGATGCATGTTCACATTTAACTGGTTATAAATGACAACAATAAGTAATGAGTAAATGGTGATTGCCAACTAAGGAGTTTTTTGAAGGGGATGTTTTGAAAAAGAGTCCCACACTCATTCACCCCCCCTCTAAGTGTGGTTGGTGTGTCCAACATATCTAATCCTAATATTAATATATATTAGGTTATAAATTACACTATTTATAAAGTTTTGAGGAACTTATTATTATATTAGGAAATGATATTAAGTTACTTATATAATATAAGTTAGTTATATTATATATAACTAACTTATTATATAATATTAATGACGAATCATTTTTTTATTAAGGTAAAGTTTATTTGTGTTTTAATACGACTTCAAATATCGATTTTAATCCCCAAATCCAGATCATATTTCCTAGTTTATTTTATAAATAATTTTGACGGGCTATCTAAACAACTGCCCTTCTTTTGAAAGATTTTAATCAATTCTGCACTTCCCAATGGACTTGCAAAATTTAATTTTTAATTTTTTTTGCAGCGTAAATTTTTACGCACCCTTCTCTGATGAGCTGGAAGCCTTTGGAAGGGTCGGGATGGGTTCAAATTTGATCGTTGATACCTACCTAGCTACTCCATATTATCTTCCCTAGGTACATTACCACACTCTTAACACTGGCTCTTCTAGCCATCAACCTTATGTCAAATTTATCCATGTCGATCAATGACCATCGAAGTGATCATGCGACCGAGGTTCCCAAAGTCATTTAAGTACAAAGCCTTACAAAACCCCTCTCATAAATCCTTTTCTAATATTAAGAAAGTGCTGGTTTTACATTAAATATTAAATATACTGTAGCGTTTTGTTGGCAGCCAATTCAATTTTTTCTATTGTCCTATAAGCTGCCTACACCTATGTCTTCTGAACTTCAAATTGTCATCGCATTTTGCAAATAGACGATATTTTCATTTCTTGTGACACTTGCAAATTGGTCTACATTTAGTTTTCACGACTGTAAGCGTGAAAACTCCTCCATCGTTACTTGAACTGTCATAATCTTTTTATTGATGTTTTGAGTAGCACTTACCTTTGGTTTATCGTTATGTGGCTGAAAGGATTTTCGAACGATGCTCATTGGACATTTTTATATGGATTGCATGACTTGATTTTATTAAGTTTGTGAGGCATTGAGCATATGGATTTATACATTTTATGACTAGCTTGATCATTGATTCTATAAAATGCATAGGGGTTTGGATTAAGTTTTTA
>ML824423.1:67649-85390 GCA_009831015.1 Picea engelmannii | reverse complement strand
CCTTCTCAGCTGCTCTGTTTTAAATCAACGTGGGCCCCCTTACTACCGTGTCATATTTCATATCATCCACTCACCATATGCCATGTGTCCCGCTCCATTCCACGTCAACCTCCCATTAATAACAGGCCCATTATATCTCATCTTCTGCTCCCTCTGCCTATTGCCTTCCACCATGTGTCTTCCCCTGTCACCGCTCTTACACCTCATCACTTCACATATCACCCTCGTAGTTGTGGCGCCACCACCCCCATCATATGCCCCACCCTTCGCGCTGGCCTCCACGCATATTCATCAAGCCGTTTAGCTAGTCCAGGCGGCAGCGCGAAGGGTCGTCCACGTCCCAAAAGGTACCGAGTTGGTCGGGCCATCCTCAATCCCAATGAAGCAGTTATTGAAGTAGTTGGTGGTGGTTAGACATCGTCTCCTCCATAATGGGAAAGTTCGGAAACGAATTAAAGGCACGTCGGTTCGCCCACAGAACTGTCAGGAATTTGATTGCATCTGCCATAAGTTGCACGATCATTCAGAGACGGCAGCTACAGATTGTCAGAAGCCATGCAGACGCAATGTGTTTAATGCAACGTCTTGATTTTGTTGTTGTTGTTTTTTTTAGTATATGTAGGCATTTTCACCATTTTTGTATCTATCAATGGTTGAGCAGAGCTCCCGGTTGTAAAGTTTTAACAAAGCACTGTTAATCTGATTATGTATGGACTTTTGAGACTTCTTGCCTTATGAATGCCAGTTTCTTTCATGCCTTTGTTTAAACTGTGTTAAAGCAACTCAGAATTGGAGGATTTAGTTGAGTTGTAGTTGTTATAGGATGATGTTGTAATGGATCCCTATAATAGTTGCGTTGTCTCTAATCGGTTCTTGTGATTTTCCTAGCGCTGAGTGACTTGGAATTGGAGGATCCAGTCAAGTCCTCTTTTCAGTTTCTTGAGACCCTGAACCAAGAGGATCTTGCATTCAGAGTCTTTCTTCTACAAATCGTTGAAAGCCTGTTGCCCAAAGTTGTTTGTTCACCTTTCTTACCAAGTCTTCCACCTACTCATCTTTTAATTAACCCACTGGTTGAAGTTAGGTCAAGACCTCCTTTGTTCCTTACATACCATACCCGGTCCCTGAGTTAGAATGATATTTCCTCGAGTCTCTCCCCATTTGATCATCCATTAAAACAATCGTGACATAAAACTTATGGGTGTCGGGCTCTGCTCCTGCAAGCAATCCAGGAGTGACTTCTGATGCTAACAGCACCATACTTCCACTGAGCACTTTGATAGAAAAAGTGGAATTTGTAATGCTCTAATTTTCCTTTAACACAAATTGCTAGCTTCTTGGATCCAAACATTTTTATTTGTTGTTTTTTCTTTTATCTACTATGTTTTGCACCTCTTTGTGTTCTTCCACACCACTGTATTGGCACTATCATGAAGTGAAGACATCATGTCTCACTCGGCTTCCAAATTCGGAAAAAAAATTTGTGAGTTTATTCCTCATGTATATATGTTCCATGTTCATCTTCATATATTCTCTTCAATTTTGATCTGGATCTATTCTGGAATATCACTTATTCTTGTAAAATTCTTCTCCATTAAGGCTCCAAGTCCATTATCATCTTAATTTATGAAGAATCTTGTAACATTTATCCTATTTATAACCCCATGGTTCTACTATCCTCTAAACAAAATTTTCAATGACTATACTCATGCTTCATTTGGATCTTTGGCATGGAAATTATGGCTTCCCGAAATTTCCATTTCTACTCAATTATGCTCCTTCAATTCCACCAATCACCTTCCTTCTGATTCCTTGAGAATTATTCTACTAAAATCTAAATTCTAAGTGGATATTTGGATTATTCTATCTAATGTCTTTCTAATGACTATAAGCATGCCTCATTTTGCATTCTGAGCTAAAATTTACAACCTTATGAAGTTGTCATTTCCACTCAATTGTGCTCTGTTTTCACTAGTGCAATATGGCTGAGAGACCATTTCCTACCATCTTCAATAGAAAATCTACCAGGAATCAATTTGTTTTATATATTAGATGCATATAGGATTAATGATTTTTAACACACAACATCTTTCGGATTCGAGATTCAGTTCTCTAGTCAAATTTTATATACATCTATAATTGACGACTCTGCACTTTTACATTTTCTCCAGACTTGGAATTTTTAGCCAAAACTGATTATCTCCCAAACGAAGCAAAACTCGGAAAAACTCCCTCAAGAAAAATTTGTCTAGATTGATGAGTATATAAAATGTTGACTAAATAAATTTTTCTGGATTGGTGATTTGAGGTCCCTTTTCCTGTGAAGTTTTCAAAAATCCCCAAAAAGTGCCCGAGAATAGTGGATTTTTCCTTGTTTGGGCATCTCCACACCAACTCCTTTTGAATTTCACTAGGATCCCACATGGGTATATTCCTATCTATTTTTTGGATGCTCTATAAAAATTTCATCTTTATCTGGGTCTCGGTCGCTAAGCACAACCCAAATCTTTAAAAACCAATTTTGTGTTTTTTGGAAAATATAATGAAAACTAGCCAAAGGCCCTCATTGGAACTCTTATATTCTTCGTCACCATGGACATACCCCTCAAATTTCATCTAATTTTGATTTGAAATTATCTTGTTATGGCCAAAACAAGTTGTTGGCTCCAAACTTTATTTTTTGCTAAATCGTTTATTTTCTCCTGCCCTTTCCTCTTATTTCTCCTCTTCTCTTCTTATTTTTCTTTCCTTCTCTTCTTCCATATTTTTCTCTCTTTCTTTCGACAGACTGAAAAATTCTTCTTTCAGGGGACTTTAGAACTTGTCTTTCAGCGAATCGAGAAATTTTTTCTTCGGTAGTTTGAAGATTTGGTTCTTGACATACTTCAAAATTTGGTCTTTTAGCGAACCAAAAAAAAAATCATGCTTGGGCATGCTCCAAAATTTGGCTTTTGATGGACTTCATAATTTGTCCTTCAGCGACTAAAAAAAAATCATCTTCATTGTCGAACTACAAAATGCACTTCGACAACCTAAAAAATGCTCTCTTTGGAAAACCTAAATTTTGTCCTTGACAAACTCCCAAATTTGTTTTTTCGACAGACTTAGGGATTGGATCTCTCAACAAAATTCAAAATTGTCTTTTGAAAACATTTGAAATTCACTTTGGCATACTACAAAATGCACTTCGACAAACCTTAAATACACTTTGACGAACTTCAAAATGCACTTTGGCAAACCTCAAAATGCACTTCGGCGAACTTCAAAGTGCACTTGGATGAACCTCAAAACACACTTCAACAAACCTCAGAATGCACTTCAACAAACTTCAAGTTCTTGGTTTTCTGTGAATTTAAGTTTTTGTCTTCAACAAACTTCTTCAACTCGACGTTGTCGAATTTTTCAACTTGTTTTCAATGGCCAAAACACACTTCTCTTCGGTGGGAAATTAAACTTGGGTTTTTCTGTAGTTTCTGATTTTCTTCATCGACGAGTTGGGGTTTTCCCACTTTGCACAATTTCGCTAAACTATGAATTCCATCTATAGTGAACTGAGAAATTTGTGACTTCGGCGAGTTGAAGAAATTGTTATCTCAACAAATTTATAAATTTTTATCCAAATCCAGAATGAATCTGGACCATTTATCTTATGATCAAATTGATCTCAACCATCCATTTCTCTAAGCTTCAAGGTTGTCATGAAAACACTAAATTCATTCTCCCCACCAAATTTTAATTATGTAACTTTCATATCGATGCAATTAATCATATCTTCGACCATTCTGAGTGCAAATTCAATTTGAGTTTGCTCAAAAAATTGTGAATTTCAATTCATATTTTACCATTTTCCTCAAATTTAGCATAGAATAAAAAAAAATGCATCCACGAATTTACCAAACTCATGTTGGTCTTTGGCCGATACAATTCTGATGTTGAACCAAAATCTCTAATACCAAACTGTAACATACCCATTACCAAGAAACACAAAAAATTTATCGAATACCAATATATAACGTAACCATCCTCCAAGTTGAGTCTCGTTACTACCATTTTCTAAACTAATACGAAACTATAATGTATATAACAGACCCAACCCCTATGTACCATTTTTGCTTCTTCTATCAACCTTAAATATTCTATATAACAACTTCATCCTCTTTTTCTCATCAAGATCTTTCCAACGACGGTAAATTAAATTAGAATTGATCTCTGGAACGAAAGCTATGACCTTCTGAAGTTCTTGGGTTTACATAAGAAACATCTCTCTTACTGCCACGTGGAATCCATGTGATGTTTCATTGATTGTGCCAACTGATGTGGCGACACCCTGGTCCTGACGTGGCACTATCCTAGCCTGCCATGGTGGAAATTCAGTCCACATAGGCCTACAACCATCGTTGTTTGGGCCTTCTTCCGATGCATTCTTGCGGGTGACGGACTCGCGAACTTGTAGACTCATAATTTTGTAGCTTCCTTTCATCAGTACGCCCGAGAAGGATCGACACTTAACCACTTTTCCACCTACGCGAACTCGTGCACATACAATTATGTACCTCCCCTTAATAAGTCCATCCGAGAAGTATCGACACTTAACCATTTTTCCATCTACACAGACTCGCATGTTAGTGGAATCGCGGATGTACAATTATGTACCTCCCCTTCATAAGTTTGTCCAAGAAGTCTCAACACTTAACCATTTTTCCATCTATGTGGACTAGTGGACTCATAGACATACAATTTTGTACCTCCCCTTCATAAGTCTGTCAAGGAAGTCTCAACACTTAAATTATTCGGTGATTTTTCAGGTTCGCAGGTTGGCAGACTCACAAACTGACAGACTCATATGAGTCCCTTCCTCTCTTCTAACACTCAACACTTAGATTATTTTGTAAGTTTTTTGGGTTCGCAGATTGGCGAACTCGTAGACCCATTCATCTCACCCTTCCAACCCTTAAACTCGTCAGGGACCCACTCCTTATTACCTAGACCAATTATAGGCCTCCACATGAATTCCTCGGACACGTAGGATCTTTTAGTTAACGTGACGTAAACATAACGTTAGAATGATGTCATCCCTCCTCTCATCAACGTCTAAGGGCTTCCATGTTGATCAACAACCGATATCACATCCCAGATGCACTCTGATCAATGGTCAAGATCTTTCAAACTTTTGGTTCAACGTCGAAGGCTAAAATGAAGGTCTAAGACATAGTTCACCAAAGGGCCTGCACTATGGCCCACTAGCCAATTACCTGTTTCCATTCACAATATGACACCGATAAACTTCTATACATGTTGGCGTTCCAGGTCATCATGGTACATCATGATGACATTACCTCTCCCCCAAATATTTCTTAAGCAAGACCAAAATGATCTATGATAGCGGTTAATTCTAGGTTAATCCCCGATTAATGGTCCATATTAACTCAGGTACATTCTGTACAGGCATGGTAACCTACTCCGATAAAAGGTCTGGATCTATTCGCTCCACCGATCCAAAGATTATGGTTCCTACAAGCTCAAAACACAGTCTTTCTTTCGATTTAGGACTTAAGCAATTCAAGGATTTTTATTTGGTCTCTTTTCGGTATCCACAACAAGAACAAACTTGTCATCTAGCACTCGAATGAGGGTTCAAGGTCCTATGACCCCACCAATTTATCAAAGGGGAAGAACATATATTTTATGGCCTTCTATGGCCTTTCATACATAGCACGACCAACAATTCCCTTTGACTATGAAGGCGGGTTATGTCACCATCTTGGGCTCAGTTCCTTATGTTATCACTCCAAGAGCCACCCCCAGATTGCAAATGGGAATAAGCTTGGCAACATACAAGTTTTTTTTGAATAGGTTTTAGATCAGGGATCAGCAAGACTTTAAAGAAAGGAAAAGACAACAGATATCACTACAGATCAGTGATGGGCCATTGGCTATGGAGTCATAAACAATATTCTCATTGAAGGCATTTAAGCTCCCTGACAGGCAAAAGATTTGTATAATGATGAAGAGAATAATAAGAGAATAACATAAAGATGAATATTTTCTAAGCAGAGATCCTCTTTGCAAAGAGAATTTAGATGTGTATGAACAGTAAACAATGATAAATAGGAAATCTTACAACAGATCCTCTACCGCATCAAGAATCTATCAATCAAAGGCAAATTTTAATCCTTAAAATCATCAATACATTCAAACAAGATGAAGAATATAACAAAGAACATAGAAGACAAATCTGATGAAACAACTCATATGAATCTTCAATAACATACAATTTACAGCCACATGCCCCTCCGTCTTACAAACTGAAATATACAGTCATAAACATTTCTCAAAACCTCCTCTGGTTTAGGGCTGAACCTCCCCCTGCTCTCATATCATTCATCTGATGTATTTATAATCAAAATCGTCCACCACTACTAGGAGTGTGAGCTAGCCTTCCTATCCTAGGATTCGAGCACTTTCAGTCCCCGCAATGAAGTGTGGTCGTTGATCTTGTCGCAATATGTGATCTAGGAACACCCTGCTTTTGTTGCCACGTGCTGCTCTTGGATGGACCCTACATCAGCATGTGATTGCGGAAGTTGTCAAGGGTGGTTTGGGTCCACACCGCTTAGACCCCCACAATCCACCATCAACTGCCACGTACCTCTTCTGCTATACCATGGTTTCGATTGCATGACCGCTCTAGAATTTTAACATTTGAGCATGTTTTGTCCCCACAATGAAGTGTGGTCGTCGATCTATTGCAATCTACGATCTGGGTAACCTTGTTATTTCAGTGCCCCTGTTACACATTATTTTCTTCATCCCTATGATCGTTAATGATGTAAACCTATCTGTTGCCTTCAGAGGGGTCAGTGGCATGAGTTCCTAAAGAGAGAAGGGAGAAGAACTTCTCTTGAGAAAAGAAATTGCTTTTTCCTATGTAAAAACCTTATAAAAAGGGAAGTTCTCAGGTTGCTATATAGGTAGGGTACGAGAATGACCCATTCTCGCAGGTTGCACTATAGCCAGGGTGCGAGGTGTTCGCAGGTTTCTCTATAGCCAGGGTGCGAGAATGACCCATTCTCGCAGGTTGCACTATAGCCAGGGTGCGAGAATTCCAGCACGTGGGAAAAATGAGTGTTTTCGTGAATCTTCTAGAAGGAGAAGCTTCTATGGTGAGGTGGCATCCGAATGTTTTGGATCTTACTTGTTTTCATGATTTAGTGGGATCATCCTAACCTCCTCACCTTATCTTCTTCAACTTATAAAAGGAGAGGAATTCTCATGGAGAAAGTTAGATTGGATGAGCTTTTGTTAGCTTGAGATTTTGTGAGCTTGTGGGTTCTTTGACTTGGAACTATTGGCTTGGTTAGAGTGGCTTTGAGATTTGTTTTGCCAAGATAGATTGTGAGTGGCTATCAGATCTATGGTTTCAGAATCCTTGGAGCAAGAAGTGTGTGGGGAACGAAGGACAGTTGGAAGGGACCTTACGACATCAAGGCAACGGTTGTAATCTCTCTTTCACATTTAATATGATACAGTAATATATTTATTTCCCATAAAGTTAGATTTAATTTATTACATAACTCCTTGATCATATGTATAGATTAGCTATTGAATATATTATTTGCTTTCACTTTGGTTGGTTTGTGCTGTTTTGATCTTGACTGCACGAGAGCGCTGGAGTGAAGCAGGAGCAACAAAGATTAAGGAAGTGATTACAAGGTATGTCTCTTATTCTCACTTCCAATTTAATTCAATAGTTAGAGCTAGGGAAAGCGATATATTCTGTCCTGTTTTGTTCTAGATCCAGGTGGATCTAGGGAGATCGGTTTGTGTCCGCACTTACGGATTTATCCTGAAACAACCCCCACTAAAATTTATCTGTCTGCCAACTCCAGAATTCTTTTAACCATGCTTAAAGATGGAGCCAATTTTGGCGTTTGGGAGCTTTGAATGTTGAGCAAGAATATATCTTGGAGGACGATCTCTCGAATCTGACGTGGTGTCCTGATGTCATTTGTTGTCACAACTATTCATGGATGAGCACCAGGTGTCTTCAGTACTTCGACACTTCGGTCTTCGAGAGTTTTGGATTGTGAAGAATGAAAAACTCTCAGAGTTGTACGAACCTGGAGTGACCTGGTAGCCTGAAATGAATGCTATGCATCCTCGATGGATAAGTGCCATGTGTTGAATTGAAAAACACTCATGGAGTGGTAGGGCCTAAAGTGATGTGTCAGCCTGACGTCGCTTCAAGACTTCGGCTCTTCAATACTTTGGGATGTTTGGATGAAAATCTCCCGAAGTAACTTTCTCTTGGTTGATGTGGCAGCCTCTCGTTACTTTGACACTTCGAGCTTCAAGATATTTTGAACACAGGCATGAATACCTCTCGAAGTGACTTTCCCCTAGTTGACGTGGAAGTCTCTCATTACTTCGGGACTTCGGCACTTCGGGGCTTTAGGATGTTTGTATGAAAATCTCTCGAAGTAACTTTCTCTCGGTTGATGTGGTAGCTTCTCGTTACTTCGGTACTTTGACTCTTTGACACTTATGGGTTTTTGTCTGGTCGTTAATCCTTGCGCAACTTTGAAACTCTGAATGCACAAGAATCGTTAATCTGAAATGCACATGGGATATCCAACGTTGAAAATTGAACTTGTTTGTTTGCTTGTATTTCAAGCCCGAAATGGACTGCTCTGAATGTTGCATTTTGCTCATGGTTTTTCCATGTGCATACAACATACTTGACCGACTTGACTTTATCAACCAGAAGAGGACAAAATTATAGGAAGGTATGCAAAAAAGAGAGAGACAGGGTAGAGGTGTTGACCTAGGTCTTAACAACAACTACATATGACCCATGACAACTTTATGTGATAACATTGGCTCCACAGGGGATGGAATTCTCCCTGTGAGCTTCCAAGAACAAACAGCTTCAGTGTCTTATCCCAGGGCTATGGGGTCACTTATTCAAATACTAAAAGAAAACTGAAAACTGAAAATCTTGCACACAATATTATTTATATACAATACCCTACTCTAACTGACCTTTACAATGCTTAGGTGAAAACAAACTTCCTTCATAGCCACCCAAACTGTTTGGTAACATAATTCTTCTTTTCACTGCAAATGATCCATAAAAGGTAAGGGAAGTATGACAGAAGAATGAAAACATGTTTTGGAACACTGACAATACCTCCAAATGATGATAAGATGATTAATTTTGTAGGCTCTAATGCTTTTGGAAATTTCAACTCCATATATAACCCCACAGGGTCATAAAATTTATAATAAGGCATGCTAAACTGGTAAAAAACTACCTCCTTTATTTCATCATTGCTCACATGTTGTTTGATGTTCTCAGCGTGTACGGGTGGATAAAGGATTGATGCAGGCTTTCTAATCCCAAGTAATATCTGCTCATTTATAAGTGTTGGACATGAGATAAGTTTCACATTTAGATTTTCCTTTTCTCCTCCATGGATCTCCCAAGGATCATATTCATAATTATCATATACAGGAACCATGCTACGAGGTTCCAAAGAAGTTATGAAAAAACTCTTCTCTTCATCATCTTCGTTGGGATATTCATCAAAAATTGGTTGTTCTTGGTCAGTATTTGAAACAACTTCTTCATCATAAGCAGGGTTGCTAGAGACATATGTTTCAAGAAGAGAAATATCCTCTACATTTTCTTCATAAGAGAAGCAAACAAAATCTGCCTTCAATTATGAAAATCTAGGAAAAAACAGAGAGGAATCTTCCCTAGTTTTTTTAACTAACTTATCATTTATCTTAGCTTCATAGTGAGGAGAAATATCTACTGGTGTATACACTTGCTCTTCGACATCAGAATATTCAAAAGAGACATGTTGATCTTCATAAACATTTAAAACAATAGATACATCTGATATGATGCCATATGTTTCTATGTTATTTCTATCATAATGAATATCATTCAACGCCTCTTGATCTTCATGGCAAATGCTTTCTTCCACAATAAATTATTCATCACAAATTTGGTTTTCATGACTAGAAGAATCTTTATGAAGCAAAGAAAACTCATCACAAGAGTTTTCATAAAGATGTTCAGCTAAAAAATACTCTTTACAAAATGAATTGAAAGCAGCATGAAAACCTGTCAAAGAGTTGATGCTTGCAATGGGAAGAGATCAACACCAATCACGAGCAATCCCCTCTAATGAATAGCTGAAAATATTAATCTGATCATCTTCATGCACAATGTGAAGTTGATGAATAAAATCATGAAAATCCAGCAAATGTTCAACTGGTACCTCCCACTCTTCTCCTCGAAATTTAGGAAGGCTACTTTCCCATTCATCTCTACTAGGCTTTGGATTAGGGAAACGAACTATTTTTGAAAAATCACATAAATCATACCTCTGAGCTAAAATCTTGTCCATTTCAAACCAGTGGAGTCTCCAATATATTTCCAAACAATGGAGTTTCCATGGCGAAAGATGAGTAGTCAGAACAATGTGTCCAACTTTAGTTCACCATCAAAAATTGGATCCCTTCGTTGTCGTTCTCCTAGGGAAGATATATTCACTTATGTCCCCAACAACGCCATTTAATGTTATCACTCCAAGAGTCACCCCCAAACTACAAAAGGGAGTAAGCTTGGTAACATACAAATTTGTTTTGAATAGGTTTGAGATCATGGATCAACAATACTTTAAAGAAAGGAAAAGACAACAGATATCACTGCAGATCAGTGATGGACCATTGGGCTATGGAATCATAAACAGTCTGCTCATTGAAGTCATTTAAGCTCCCTATCAGACAAAATATTTGTATAATGATGAAGAGAAGAATAAGAGAATAACATAAAGATGAATATTCGCTAAGCAGAGATCCTCTCTGCAAAGAGAATTTAGATGTGTCTGAGTAGTAAACAATGATAAATAGGCAAGCTTACAACAAATCTTCTATTGCATCAAGAATCTATTAATCAAAGGCAAATTTTAATCCTTAAAATCATAAATACATTCAAACAAGATGAAGAATAGAACAGAGAACATAGAAGACAAATTTGATAAAACAACTCATATGAATCTTCAATAACATACAATTTACATCCACGTGCCCCTCCGGCTTACAAACTGAAATATACAGTCATAAACATTTCTCAAAACCTTCTTCGGTCTTGGGTCGAACCTCCCCCTGCTCTCATATCATTCATCTGATGTATTTATAATCAAAATTGTCCACCACTACTAGGAGTGCGAGCTAGCCTTCCTATCCTAGGATTCTCCAGTGTCGTTTGTCGTATCTTGTCCATCATGTTCCTTCTGTCATAAGGAAACTCGGGTCAATATGGGATTGCAGGAGAAACTTTCCTCTGTGGTACTTCGGGTTGACATTTTTATGTCTCCTCGGCCAGACCCCCCATGCTTCCATTTAAGGGGGTAGTTGATTGTTCAACCACCAGTACTTCTTTCATTAACTGATTTCTCCTTGGGATCAAGATGAGGCTTAACGCCTAGTTTGTTTCCACGTGTTTCTCTTGGATTGGACCCTATATAAGCATGTGATTGCAGACGTTTCCAAGGGCGGTTTGGATCCACACCGCTCCGACCCCCGCAATCCACCACCAACTGCCACGTACCTCTTTATCGATACCGTGGTTTCGATTGTGAGACCTCTCTAATATTTTAGTGTTCGAGCACTTTCAGTCCCCGCAATGACGTGTGGTCGTCAATATTGTCGCAATCCATGATCTAGGAATACCCTAATTTTGTTGCCACATGCTTCTCTCGGATGGACCCTACATCAGCATGTGATTGCGGAAGTTTTCAAGTGAAGTTTAGGTCCACACCACTTCGACCCCTGCAATCCACCACCAAATGCCACATACCTCTTCCGCTATACCATGGTTTCGATTGTGGGACCGCTCTAGAATTTTAACATTCAAGCATGTTTTGTCCCCACAATGAAGTGTGGTTGTCGATCTGTTGCAATCTGCGATCTGGGTAACCCTACTATTGTAACACTCCCACTAAAATTTATTTGTCTCCCAACTCCAAAATCCTTTTAACAATGTTTAGAGATGGAGCCAATTTTGGCATTTGGGAGCTTTGAATGTTGAGCAAGAATATCTCCCGGAGGACGATCTCCTGAATTTGACGTGGTGGTCTGAGGTCATGTGTTTTCACAGCTACTGATGGATGAGATCCATGTGTCTTCGGTACTTCGACACTTTGGGCTTCGGGATTTTTGGATTGTGAAGCATGAAAAACTCCTGAAGTGGTACGGGGTTGGAGTGACGTGGTAGCTTGAAATGAATGTTATGTGTCCTCGGTAGACAATTTCCATGTGTTGAATTGAAAAACACCCATGGAGTGGTAGGGACTGAAGCAACGTGTCAGCCTAATGTCACTTTGAGAATTCAGGATGTTTGGATGAAAATCTCTCGAAGTAACTTTATCCAAGTTGACGTAGAAGCCTCTCATTACTTCGACGCTTCAGGCTTCAGAAGCTTTTGAACGCGGTCATGAATATATCCTGAAGTGAATTTCTCCCAGTTGACGTGGCAGTCTCTCATTACTTCGGGACTTCGACACTTCGGGGATTTGGGATGTTTGGATGAAAATCTCCTGAGGTAACTTTATCCTAGTTGACATGGCAGCCTCTCGTTACTTCAGGACTTCGACATTTCGACACTTTGGGGATTTTGTCTGGTTGTTAATCCTTGCGCGACTTTGAAACTTCGAATGCACGAGAGCCGTTAATCTGAACTACACATGGGATATCCATCGTTGAAAATTGAACCTATCTATTTACTTGTATTTCAATCCCGAAATGGACTGCTCTGAATGTTTCATTTTGCTCATAGTTTTTCCCTGTGCATATAACATACTTGATCGACTTGACTTTATCAACCAGAAGATGAAAAACTTATAGGAAGACATGCATAAAAGAGAGAGCCATGGTAGAGGTGTAGACCTAGGTATTAACAACAACTACATATGACCCATGACAACTTTATGTGATAACACCTTACATTCAACTATTGACTTATAATCCTAGTTTCCATTCACTGATTGCCTAACACATGGGAACCATAACATTAAGTTCATTTTTTTTTCTTTTTTTTTATCTCAAAACATTACAGAATGCTTGTAGTATTGAGCACACAGGAACCATAAAATTAAGTTCATTCTTCTTCTTTTTTATCTCAGAACATTACATAATGCGTGTATTCAATTATGTAGTGCATGCACCGTTCTTACCATCCTATCGTCACTCAAATGTAGGATTTTTCCAATACAATAATCATCATTAATATAAATCAAGTATGTATATTTATAGTGCAAGTACATGCATTCAATCATGCATTTCAACTCAATTACATAGAGTCTATGAAATACTTATCTAGTTACAAGTTGCAGCCAACCAGCTGACTATGGGTGTTCTCCTTTCCACCCAACTGTAGGCTCAAATGCATTCACTCTTAGAATTCTGGGTAGCCCCTGTCCAAGCCATGATACCATTAGGGAATCTCTCTCAATTTCCCAACAATATTTGAAGGTCACTCTCCTTCACTCTAGTCTTGGTAGAGATTTTCCCTTACACCAACCTAGCCTAGGCCTCTTAGAGTTTTATCAAATGCCTTCCCAGCATCAAGCTCATGACCCTCTTAGCTCAGGTTTGGTTTTGGGTCTTCTATTCTTCAGCTCGGAACCCTTCTACGGGTTCTATGATCATTTTATTGCATGCACTCCTGCATTCCTTTCAGCAGCTCCTTTTCTCAGAGCCCCCCGACCCTCCTCCAGTTCTCTCTCTCCCTACATATCCCAGTTTCACACATGACTTAGGCAGGTTCTCGACCTATCCTTTTTCTTCTTCTATCAGAAGGAAACTCATGGGTCAATCCTGGGGACCGGTGGTGATATTTCCTACTTTCCTCTAGCTGACCACTTCCTGTCCCTTCTGACAACCCTCCATATTTCCATTCATTGGGGTGGTTGGTTGTTCAACTACCAACTTCCCTCATTAACTGATATGTCTTGAAATCAAGGCTAAGGGAAGTAATATGAATAAGGCTTAAGGTCCTTTAGTTTATCAGGGTCTCCTCTCATTCCACTAGTGATATCATCGTTTGTACTTTAAGGCTTCACCCATCAGTCAATTGTTGTCATTTACAATTAAACAATAATTCATTCACAATATTTGCAATCTATTGTATGACAATGATAAATTATGATTAATTACAGGTTGGGGAAAACAGGGGTGTTACAATCCCCTCCCCCTTAAAGGAACATTTTCCTTGATGTTCTTCTTAGAAACACCTTCCATGACTTCATCTTTCAGCTGCTTCAACATCATTTTCCTTTTCTTGGTTTGTTCCTTTCCCAAACTCTTGGCATTTATCACATTCCTATGACAATTTCAAACAACAAGCATGTCAATTCATCATTCCATGAATAAAATTTGTATTAGTGTTCATAACTCAAGAAGGGATTTGCAATCAACATAATACTTATCTGTGTAGTTTATGGATTGGCATTGATATGGTTGTCTCATTAACTTAGCTCATTGTTTTCCTTGACATACCCATTGTGTGCATGATCGAAAACAACATCTTACAAAAATTGTTGAAGTATCTTCTTCCTTGCGGTCACTCACCCTCTAGGCCTAGGCTCATGCATCCCCTTCTTTGTTATGCAGTCCCTCGGGTGATTTGTCTTGTCTTCCAAATATTTCTCACACAAGAAGTGTTTCAGAGACTTTGTTGAGTCTTATAGTTGAGGCATCCCTCACACTTGCTCTACCGAAATCATCCTTATGGGCCTACAACACAGCCATGCTCTACCGAAATCGTCGTTTCATTGCACACTTGTAGTGGTTCACAAACAATTTTAGAGTTGTGCATACTACAATCAATTTCATTTACTCAAAAATGAAATACCATTCCTTACACATGCATTATTGTAGCATACCAATCCTTTCAAAATTCAATCAAACATCAAAATGAATCTAATCAATGTGCCAATATACATGGCCACATTCACACACAAGGAACTCTTGCATTGATTTTCAGATTATTACTTTTCATATTAGGCACTTTTCCTTGGTGGGTTGGAACTCATCCACCCCTTTACCACATGGGTCCTTATACACATTTATTTTTATAGCAGGATTGTGTTTTCTTGCTTCAGATGATCATGACCTCAAATCAATATACATGAAACTAAAATTTCCTCATGAATGCATTCAAACATTCTTTCTTCATTGGTAACCATGGTGTCGATGTTTCTGTCCACCTAATTTCTCTCTTTACCATTCTGCAATGATGTAGAGCACCAGAAGATATTGTTTCCATAATGATAAATCCTATATATATCCACTCTCTTATCACATGCATCTCCTTACTACGTTACATCTTTGTGCTACCTTTGAGTACTTTTGTTCCCAATCACTCCTTGATTGTGAAATGTATTCATGACATATACGTGTTCATGTGTTTTTCCAAGGATTTCAATCATCCTCGGTTGTCAAAGGTTTACACCTCCATCATGCAGGTTCTTATCCCTGAATCATACCCTACTTGGGTATCAATGGCATATAACATCCATTCAGATCACATGCATTCCATCAAAACATAGACTATTTTAGAAGGGAGTATTACCCAAATCCCTTTTACTTGTCATGTCACATGGGCACAAAATATTTATACACGTTCTGGCTTCCAGCACCTTCTCTGATATTACCTCTTCAGTGGTGCTTTCCGGGGACTTCTAAAATCCCTTTCACAATTTTCTTTTATCAACAACCTTCTTGCATTCACCTCTGTCTAAGATTGTTCACTATTGGAAGTTGTCCTTCCCTAACAGTTCCAATATTTTCTACATGTGACATACATCACCACATTCACATTTTATATTAGTTGTCAAGTAAACTCAAATGCATGTACCATAGCCTTTATTTTAGTAAAACATTTTCATATATACCTTAGCATATATGTATGAACTCCATCACATTGTCCCCAATGTTTTCATGAGTGCAACCAAAATAAAATTTTAGATGTAGCTCTCAACACTCTCATCCCAAGATATCTACATTCATCAACATATCAGTTTCTCATCCCAGAGAAACATAATAAACAATAAGAAAGGAGGTAAGGAATCCTCCCATCAGGGAACTTTCAGCCTAGCTGAATTAATTTCAAGGCCTCATTTCCTTCACACATTATAGCTTAACCAAAATCATTCATTTAAACACATTCAATATTGTATATTTCAGTTAGTAGATGTACTTATTTTCACATTTGTCCTTTTTAAGCATTCAACTCTGTCTTATTTTTCATAGTTTCATAGTGAGAGAGGTATTAATCACTTTCTCCTTCTTTGCTTTTACAATTTATCCCTCCTGGGATCTACTTGTTCTATCTCTTGAGAAATCTTAGTCATGTTCACCTTGACCTTCTTGGATAATTCAACATGCTACATCAGCAAGTTTCTTGTTTATAATGAATCAAGAATTTGTGCATTCCACACATTTCCCAACCAGAGATCAGATTGGTCCTCATTCGTCTGCACTTCTTGGTACTCATGCATGATATTTTAAAATGTAATCTAGGATTCTTATATAAATAGGTTTTGCAGCCCATTGTTCATTTATCATCAGTCATTAAGGTTATATCTCTATTCTCCTATCAGAGTTCTTTACATAGTTCCTCCATAGAAACCTCTTCAAGATGCAACTCTCTTGTTGCATATCCAAACGGTCTGACATGACCTCAATTTTTGAGTTAGCCTCAACTTTGTCATCTCATATTCTTACCTAATATTCCATGAGGAATTATCAGCATGCATCTTTATTATTCATTTAGATTGTGCATTCACACATGCACGTTTATTCCATCAATTTGCATTCAATGTACTTTAATCACATGCCTTAGCATGCGGTGTGGGTATCCACCATAGGAACACTTTATTGTTTCATTTCCTTATCTATTTGAAATTAATTGGTTCATGATTGTTCACGACCATTCATATGCAATATTTAAAATCATAATCATGTTGCCTTTTATAATGGAAACAGAGCATCCCTTCTCATTCACCTTTTCATTAATGTATATTAGCTTTTCTTGAGGAAAAAGGGAACACATCCCCCTCAAGCTATTATTTCAGCAAGAAAAATCAGACCCTTCCATCATAGGGTCATCCATGCATCCATGGAATTATTTAGATCTAGAAAGTACAAATATTGCCTCGCATTTCACTTATTCTGGCATTCATATCATACCTTTAAGTATGTATATGTACATTTACGTATATGTAGGTGCATTACTTGCACCTTTCTACCTCATTCATCCCTGTTTATTGGGTTTTATTATCATTCTTCTTTAAAGAGAATTGCAGGCACCCTCATGGCTATTCTCACAAACCTATTCATTTATTCCTTCATATTAGGAAACATTATAATGCATTCCATTCATGTGCTCAAGCATCCATTTACATCTATGGATGTTCATCATGCAAGCTCATTGTTGCACCTTTTTCCATGTCATTCTTACACATGGGCATTTCAAACTTCCATATCCTTCCTCCCAAATATCTTACATCCATTCTTATGACAAGTCTCATAGGAATACTCAACACCATGTTGCCCTCTCTGTTGATAATTTACAGTCATTCACATGATATTCACATGGCAAGTCTCGCAGTCATATTCATAACTATGTTTCCATTTTCATATGACAATAACCAACAAGATAAAAA
>ML824423.1:53992-67549 GCA_009831015.1 Picea engelmannii | reverse complement strand
GTTTTCTTGCTTCAGATGATCATGACCTCAAATCAATATACATGAAACTAAAATTTCCTCATGAATGCATTCAAACATTCTTTCTTCATTGGTAACCATGGTGTCGATGTTTCTGTCCACCTAATTTCTCTCTTTACCATTCTGCAATGATGTAGAGCACCAGAAGATATTGTTTCCATAATGATAAATCCTATATATATCCACTCTCTTATCACATGCATCTCCTTACTACGTTACATCTTTGTGCTACCTTTGAGTACTTTTGTTCCCAATCACTCCTTGATTGTGAAATGTATTCATGACATATACGTGTTCATGTGTTTTTCCAAGGATTTCAATCATCCTCGGTTGTCAAAGGTTTACACCTCCATCATGCAGGTTCTTATCCCTGAATCATACCCTACTTGGGTATCAATGGCATATAACATCCATTCAGATCACATGCATTCCATCAAAACATAGACTATTTTAGAAGGGAGTATTACCCAAATCCCTTTTACTTGTCATGTCACATGGGCACAAAATATTTATACACGTTCTGGCTTCCAGCACCTTCTCTGATATTACCTCTTCAGTGGTGCTTTCCGGGGACTTCTAAAATCCCTTTCACAATTTTCTTTTATCAACAACCTTCTTGCATTCACCTCTGTCTAAGATTGTTCACTATTGGAAGTTGTCCTTCCCTAACAGTTCCAATATTTTCTACATGTGACATACATCACCACATTCACATTTTATATTAGTTGTCAAGTAAACTCAAATGCATGTACCATAGCCTTTATTTTAGTAAAACATTTTCATATATACCTTAGCATATATGTATGAACTCCATCACATTGTCCCCAATGTTTTCATGAGTGCAACCAAAATAAAATTTTAGATGTAGCTCTCAACACTCTCATCCCAAGATATCTACATTCATCAACATATCAGTTTCTCATCCCAGAGAAACATAATAAACAATAAGAAAGGAGGTAAGGAATCCTCCCATCAGGGAACTTTCAGCCTAGCTGAATTAATTTCAAGGCCTCATTTCCTTCACACATTATAGCTTAACCAAAATCATTCATTTAAACACATTCAATATTGTATATTTCAGTTAGTAGATGTACTTATTTTCACATTTGTCCTTTTTAAGCATTCAACTCTGTCTTATTTTTCATAGTTTCATAGTGAGAGAGGTATTAATCACTTTCTCCTTCTTTGCTTTTACAATTTATCCCTCCTGGGATCTACTTGTTCTATCTCTTGAGAAATCTTAGTCATGTTCACCTTGACCTTCTTGGATAATTCAACATGCTACATCAGCAAGTTTCTTGTTTATAATGAATCAAGAATTTGTGCATTCCACACATTTCCCAACCAGAGATCAGATTGGTCCTCATTCGTCTGCACTTCTTGGTACTCATGCATGATATTTTAAAATGTAATCTAGGATTCTTATATAAATAGGTTTTGCAGCCCATTGTTCATTTATCATCAGTCATTAAGGTTATATCTCTATTCTCCTATCAGAGTTCTTTACATAGTTCCTCCATAGAAACCTCTTCAAGATGCAACTCTCTTGTTGCATATCCAAACGGTCTGACATGACCTCAATTTTTGAGTTAGCCTCAACTTTGTCATCTCATATTCTTACCTAATATTCCATGAGGAATTATCAGCATGCATCTTTATTATTCATTTAGATTGTGCATTCACACATGCACGTTTATTCCATCAATTTGCATTCAATGTACTTTAATCACATGCCTTAGCATGCGGTGTGGGTATCCACCATAGGAACACTTTATTGTTTCATTTCCTTATCTATTTGAAATTAATTGGTTCATGATTGTTCACGACCATTCATATGCAATATTTAAAATCATAATCATGTTGCCTTTTATAATGGAAACAGAGCATCCCTTCTCATTCACCTTTTCATTAATGTATATTAGCTTTTCTTGAGGAAAAAGGGAACACATCCCCCTCAAGCTATTATTTCAGCAAGAAAAATCAGACCCTTCCATCATAGGGTCATCCATGCATCCATGGAATTATTTAGATCTAGAAAGTACAAATATTGCCTCGCATTTCACTTATTCTGGCATTCATATCATACCTTTAAGTATGTATATGTACATTTACGTATATGTAGGTGCATTACTTGCACCTTTCTACCTCATTCATCCCTGTTTATTGGGTTTTATTATCATTCTTCTTTAAAGAGAATTGCAGGCACCCTCATGGCTATTCTCACAAACCTATTCATTTATTCCTTCATATTAGGAAACATTATAATGCATTCCATTCATGTGCTCAAGCATCCATTTACATCTATGGATGTTCATCATGCAAGCTCATTGTTGCACCTTTTTCCATGTCATTCTTACACATGGGCATTTCAAACTTCCATATCCTTCCTCCCAAATATCTTACATCCATTCTTATGACAAGTCTCATAGGAATACTCAACACCATGTTGCCCTCTCTGTTGATAATTTACAGTCATTCACATGATATTCACATGGCAAGTCTCGCAGTCATATTCATAACTATGTTTCCATTTTCATATGACAATAACCAACAAGATAAAAATCTTTCCTAAAGTGCTATAGAAGCATGCAACGACCCAAAAACACAATCTCGACAATTTCAACAATGCCCTAGGAAACATGACAACTTATCAAGCTTCTCTTCATGCCTCGGACCATTCTTGGTCAATGGACCTTTTTATCAAGGGAATCATTTTTCCATATTCCCTCTCACTACAACTTAATCACACCAAGAAATATTATTATGGCTATCATCCACCTCTGGATGTCATTTTGACCCATTGGTCATCTAGAAAATCCCCAACACTTCCTTTACTCCATTCAGAATCAACAATTCATTAACCCTTCTACTTTATTCTCATAGGGTAATATGTAATAAATATCATCATCATATTACTTAAGTTGTTATACCCAGATCATCATTAACCATATGATCCATTTCATCACCATATTTTACATCCAATAACAGACTATAATAATCCTATATGCATGGTATACGCATGCTCAATCTTTTCCATATGCATTCTAGCATATCCTTGTGCCCCAAGTATTTTACCCATACTTACAGTGCAGTTGTATTCCAATTATCTGCCATTTTTATTTGCATGCATAGACATGTCCTTAGATTTATAGGTATACACATTCTCTTATTATAGTCATGAGCATCATAAAGTTTCTCATTTGTTCACGTCTCTTTACCTCTCCCGGGAGTCTAGCAACAGTCCACAAGACTCATTTTTAATTACTTAACTAGGTTGTTCTCCAACAACAATTTTCTTTATTCACTATAGGTAAAATAAGAATGACCTTACACATTTTCCATCAGCCCTCTGATCATGAGGGATCATACACATATAAAGGGTTTAAATTTTTATTAAAGCAGTAATTATCACTGCTACAGATTATATCAATCCATATCAATGTCCTTTAAGCACAAACAATTTTCCATTAGGGTCTTAACCCATATATAATCATCCATATTAATTACAAGATATTATGCATGCCCTAACAGATAGACATTATTATACTTAACAAAAAAATCCATTGCATGCCCCTTATCTGGACTCAGGCAGCTTCATAACAAAATTTATGCCACCACTGCCATTTACATTCAGGTTTTAGCTATATTTCCTATCAGCATATTCCTACTCCTATAAGAGTAGTCATCATTTTGACAAAGGGACAATATAATTTCCCCTTGCTGAAATTCAGAAAGGGTTTTCAAGTTACAATTTCAGTCTGCAATTCTTCTCCTTAGGAAGTTAATGCATATAATAAACAATCCTTTAAAGGTAGAAACACCTTTCAACATGCTCACCTAAATCTTGATATACAAGTCCTAGGACTGATCTCTAGCCCATCCAGGCCTAGTGTTGTAGCCTACTCTTATACCACTTTGTAATAGGCTTGACCCCTAAGTACCTTTTTAAGGGATGGGGTATTAAATTTTTTCTTCTTCTATCGACCTTAAATATTCTCTATCACAGATCCATCCTATTTTTCTCATCAAGAGCTTTCCAACGATGGTAAATTCACTCAAAATTGATCTTTGGAACGAAATCTATGACTTTCCAAAGTTCTTGGGTTTACATAGGCAACATCTCTCTTACTGTCGTGTTCCATCCACATGACATGTCATTGACCATGCCAACTGACGTGGTGACACCTTGGTCCCGATGTGGCACTAGCCTAGCCTGCCATGGTGGAACTTCAGTCCATGTAGGCCTACAACCATCGTTGCTCAGACCTTCTTCTGATGCATTCTTGTGGGTGGCTGACTCCCGAACTCATAATTCTATAGCTTCCTTTCATCAATCTCTCCAAGAAGGATCGAAACTTAACCACTTTTCCACCTATGGGGACTCATGGATGCACAATTCTATACATCCCCTTCATAAGTTCATCAGAGAAGAATCGCCATTTAACCATTTTTCCATATACATAGACTATAAGACTCGTGAATGTACAATTATGTACCTCCCCTTCATAATTTTGTTCGAGAAGTCTCAACACTTAACCATTTTTCCATCTACGTGGACTCACGAATGTACAATTCTGTACCTCCACTTCATAAGTCTGTCCAGGAAGTCTTAACACTTAAATTATTTGATGATTTTGTTGAGTTCGCGGGTTGGTGGACTCACGGACTCATCTTAGTCCCTTCCTCTCTTATAACACTCAACACTTATATTATTTAGTGATTTTGTCAGGTTTGTGGAATCACAGACCCATTCATCTCACCCTTCACACCCTTAAACTCAACAGGGACCCACTCCCTATTACCTCGACCAATTACATGCCTCCATGTGGCTTCCTCATACACGTAGGCTATTTTAGTTAACATGATGTCAACATAACGTTGACATGATGTCATCCCACCTCTCATCAAATTCTAAGGGATTCCACGCCAATCAACGATCGAGATCACATCCCATATGTACTCCAATCAATGGTCGAGATATTTCAAACTTTTGGTTCGACGTCGAAGGCTAAAACAGAGGTCTAAGACATAGTTCATCCAAGGCCCTGCGCTATGGTCCACTGGCCAATTACTTGTTGCCATTCACAAGATGACATAGATCAACTTCTGGACATGTTGGTGTTCCAGGTCAGCATGGTACATCATGTTGATGTTACCTCGCCCCCAAATATCGTGTAAATGACACCACAATGATCTATGACATCAGTTAATTCTACGTTAATATCCAATTAACAGTCTATATTAACTCGGGTACATTCTCTGCAGGCATGGTAACCTGCTTCAATAAAGGTTTTGAATCTATTTGCTCTGTCTATCCAACGATTGTGGTTCATTTGAGCTCAAAACATGTGTTTTCTTTCGATTCAAGACTTAGACAATTCAAGGATTTTTCTTTGGTATCTTTCCCTTATCCATAACAAGCACAAGCCTATCATCTAGCACTCAAATGAGGGTTCAAGGTTCTGCGACCCCACCAATTTATCAAAGGGGAATAACATATAGTTTACAACCTTCTCTGGCCTTTCATACATAGCATGACCAACAATTCCCTTTGAATGTGAAGGCGAGTTATATCACCTTCTTGGGATCAGTACCTTACATTCAACTACTAACTTATAATACTAGTTTCCATTCACATATTTCCCATCACCATGATGGATAATATATATATATATATATATATATATTGAGCACACGGGAACTATAAAATTAAGTTCATTCCTTTTTTTTAATCTCAGAACATTACATAACACTTGTATTCAATTGTGCATGGAATGCATCGTTCTTACCATCCTACCGTCACTCAAATGCAAGATATTTCCAATAGAATAAGCATCATTACTATAAATCAAGTATGTATATTTATAGAAAAAGTACATACATTCAATCATGCATTTCAATTCAATTACATAGAGTCTATGAAAAACTTATCTAGTTACAAGTTGCAGCTAGCCAACTAACTATGGGTGTTCTCCTTTCCACCCAACTGTAGGCTCAGATGCATTCACTCTTATCATTTTGGCCACCCCCGTTCCAAGCCATGATACCACTAGGGAATCTCTCTCAGTTTCTAAGCAAGATTTGAAGGTCACTCTCCTTCAATCTATTCTTGGTAGATATTTTCCCTTACACCCAACTAGCACAGGCCTCTTCAAGGTTTATCAGATTCCTTCCCATCATCAAGCTCATGACCATCTTAGCTCAGGTCGGGTTTCGGGTCTTCTATGCTCCAGCTCGAAACCCTTCTATGAGTTTTTTGATCCTTCTATTGCACGCACTCATGCATTCCTTCAACAACTCCCTTTCTCAGAGGCCCCTCGGCCCTCCTACAATTCTCTCTCTCCCTGCATATCCCGACCACATGCATGACTTAGGCAGGTTCTCAACCTATCCTTCTATTTCTTCTATTAAAATGAAATTCATGGGTCAATCCTAGGAACCCATGGTGATCTTTCCTACTGTCCTCTAACTGATCGCTTCATGTCCCTTCTACCCGCCCTTCATAATTTCATTCATTGGGGTGGTTGGATCTTCAACTACCAACTTCCCTCATTAGGTGATTTGTCTTGAAATTGGGGCTAAGGGAAGTAATATGAATAAGGCTTGAGATCCTTTATTTTATTAGGGTCTCCTCTTACTCCACTAGTGATATCATGGTTTGTACTTTAAGGCTTCACCCATCAGTCAACTGTCGGCGTTTACAATTAAACAATCATGCATTTACAATATTTGCAAGCCATTGCATGGAAATCATAAATTATGATTAATTATAGATTGGGAAAAACAAGGGTGCTACAACATACTCAATGGTTCCCTTGTTGGGCCACATTACTACAAAAATGACTTAGAAGGTAAATCTCATACCATTTTAATATGCAAAACTATGCATAGCATGATATACAAAACTTGTGAAACTAACAACAAATCAAATTCCATGAATGCAGATCATTAATCCATACACATATTTCAATATTTACAAAAAACACATTCACATCGGAATTAAACAAAATCAATAACAAAAAACACTTATCTCTTAGTAAATGACCAACTAGCTACATACAAAGGATGATCCTCCTAGTCGTAGGCATCCTTGTTCATTTTCTTTCAACAACAAGCCACCCTCAAGATGAGTCTATGAGTCCACAAGGATTTCTAGCCCTCTTTCATGTCCACTCTCCACACTCAGCAACCCAAAATCCCTCTTTCCCCTCAACATGCACAACCCAAGGAATGGGATCCCCCTTCTCTTCCATGTCATCCCTCAGACCTTCCCACTTCCCTCCATGGCTCCAATGCACATGGTTGACTAGGAAAACTCATTGAAGCCTTCTCAAGGCTCTTGAGAAATTCTCCTCTATAGGAAAAACACACTATACAGGCTTCCATCCCAATTTACAAACATGTAGACCGTTCTATAGGAACACAGCCCATAATTTCAGCATAAACTCGTCCCTTCAATGGTTGTTCTCATACATAGTATGGCTCGTGTTCATTTTTAGCACCCAACACCCCCTTGTTGTCCAAAAATATGCATGTAATAAATATCCCTTCTCCTACTCGAATTTCCTTCTTCTCCCATGCTTGCTTGACTCTCACACTTCCCCAAAAGGATTGTTTGACTCTCACACTTCCCCCATGATTGTTTATACTTATTCCATGCTATCATAACTAGGTGAATTGACACCCTCACCAAACCTCTTACATGAATTCAATGATTGAGTTTCTAATAAGTCAAAGGGAGGATTAGATGGTAATGACACATTAACTTAGGATAACAACATGGATTTTCCCTTGGACCCCGCTTTCATACCCCTCTCTTTTGGAATCATAACCCCCCGTCATTGTCGTCCCTTGCATATCGTAGCCAGAGATGTGTAATTATTAATAATCCATTATACAATTTACATAGCTCAACCCTCGGCCATATTAATCATTATAGCCTCTCTAGCCTAAAACATATTGGCTCACCAGCCTAATTCACATTTGCATGATTACATTATAATTTATGGGGATTACAATTGGGTATGTTGCATGAAAAAAATTATATCCCTATTCTCCAAAAAAGCGTGCATTGTTGGTTTTAGAAAAAACTTGGTCATCCCTTTCTCAATTCATTTTTTGTCTTGACCTTTTTTTATGCTTTTTCAAAAACCATGTTTTCATCGGCAAACTCCAAGAAATCCTTCTCTGCACTTTCTCAATTCATCCATTGTATCGGTGGATTTCAAAAAACATCCATTGCAATACCCTAAAATCTCCATCGGTGCTTTCTCAAAAGATTTCTTTATTCATCAATGCTTTGGAAAAAACATATGTACCATCAGCGCTTACAAAAAAACTCAGGTAACATCGACACTTTTAAAATTTCTTAAGTACCATCGGTGAAGTTTTCAAAAGTGTTCATTCTTTCTTGTTCCAAATAAGTTTTCTATTGTTTTAACAAACTTTGATTTTTCCGATACTAGGCATTCCGTCAGAGCCTATACAAAGTCTTTCTAAACTTGTACTGACAATTGTCAAAAAACATGACCATTTTGGTGAACTTTCAATTTTGTCCATTCACACTTTTGAAAATTTTGTGTATCAATGCTTTTGAAAAAACATGTATCCCTACTTCCCAAAAAAACTTCCATCGTTATCTGAAAAATGTTTCTCAACCACTTCTCAATTCCTTCCTTCTATCGACAAGTTTAAAAAAACTTATATCTTGACCTCTTTTGGCAGTACTCCAAAAAAAATGTTTTCATCGGCCAATTTCAAAAAGTCCTCTTTTATGGTTTGTCAAATCATCTCTTGTGTCTGCTCATTTAAAAAAACCTATCTTTTGACATTTTTTTGTGCTTCTCCAAAAAAAATTCTCCCACTAGTTGATTTCAATAACCTTCTTCCCAACTTTCCACAAAATGTCCATCACCAAAATTTCAAATTTCTATCATCGCTTTCTCAAAAATGTCCATTAATCCTAGACACTTTGGAAAAAAAATTTAAGTACCATGGGCGCTTACAAAAAAACTTAGGTACAATCACCAAATTTGAAATTTCTTAAGTACCATCAACAAACTTTCAAAAAGCATTCATTTTTTGTCATTCCAAAGGATTTTTCTGTTGTTTAAACAAATTCAAACCCTTCTCGATTGTTTCTCAATTTGTTCATTGTATTGGGCAATTTAAAAAAACTTATGTCTTGACATTCTTCCCCACTTCTCCAAAAACCTCATTCTCATTTGCCAATTTCAAGAAATATTCTTCTGAATTTTGTCAATTCATCCATTGTATCTACACATTTCAAAAAACTTATCTTTTGACATTTTCCAGTGCTTCTCAAAAAACTTGGTTTCCATCAACGAACTTCAAAAAACCTTCTTCTCCGCTTTCCACAAAACATCCATCGCTAAATTTTCAAATCTCCATCGATGCTATCTCACACACTTCCCTTATTCATCAACGCTTTGGAAAAAATTGAAGTACCATGGGTCGTTATAAAAAAAAATTAGGTACGACTAGCGCTCTCAAAATTTCTTAAGTACCATCAACAACCTTTGAACAAGTATTCATTTTTTGGCATTTCAGAGAATTTGTCTACTATTTTAAATTTTTTTACTTTGTGAATACTATATATTTCAAAGAATTTTATTATTTTGCTTTTTTAATTGTTTTAACAAATTTTGACTTTGCAAATACTACATATTTCAAATTATTTAATTATTTTTTTTGCTTTTTCAATGAGGCTAGAACATATGTTATTGTATATGAGTATTGTAAAATAACTTCATTGTATATGATGAAATCATAATATTTTTTGTTAAAATGGTCTATATTCATATTTGAACTTATGTTTCTTGGCATATTCTTGTGTATAGTGTTGTACAAGTTCTAGACATTTACACTTGTTTACCTAATAAATAATGCATAAAAAAACACGCTAATAATTAGTTTCATATCCAATTTAACTTTTCAACCTTATAACAATGTAATTTTTGCATCTATAAATGCAATTACAACCTAAATCTATTAATATTTTTTTTGCGGAAAGGATAAGCTAACACATAGCACTTGTTAATATTAAGTATGGAGTTACATTTTGCTTTAAATTTAAAATTCAATAACTATATATTAAAGTTTTTAAGGTAAAATATAGTAATAGTCATGTCATAAGGATTATCCATTTTTTTTAAGTAATGAAATATTATATCTAAGTATAGTATTTTATGTGAATATTTGGATTTAATATTATCATACATGTAATTAATGTAAGTGATATTAAAAAAAGATATGATTTATTATTATTTCTTATAAATTTTAAATGTTAAAAAAAAAAAAAAAAATATATATATATATATATATATATATATATATATATATATATATAATGTTTAAAAACAATTAATTAATAAAAAGTCACCACTAAAAAATACTTCAATCCTATTTTCAATTGAAAAAATGTTTAAAAATATAATTGGTAAAGTGTTTAAAAATGGAAGTAAATTTAGATGTAAAAAGCCATTTTTATGATCTTCAGCTCCACATTAATATAATGATAATGGTTAATGTTTATTAAGACCAAATTTTGTTTATAAAACCTTAAGAAAGGTAAGGAATTACCTAGTTTTCTTAGAATTGTATTTATATCCTTGAAAGTTTTAAGAGAAACATCCCTAAATCACCATAGTTTTGATGAGTTAAAAGGTTAGGAAGGTTGATATTGTAACCAATATTTTAAAATTCTAATTTAATATGGGTGTATGTAGAACATCCTAAGAGAAAGTGATTTTCATCTTCAACCTGCTTAGTATCACAAAGATGACAAATTGCTTTAACCCATTACATTTTAGGAATTGTTCAATGCCCTGTTTCATTATGGAGCTTGTGAGAGTTTGTTTTTATTTTAGCAATGTTGATTTTATTTTTTACACCATTCAATCAGAGAGATAAATTTGATCTTCTAAATTAGGGTTGATCACCTTCTTGTAGTGTCTTAATTTTCTTGTATCCTACTAATTTCAAATTTATGATCTTCAACTTCGCACTAATATTTTTTTTGTAAACTAGATAGATTGATATTCGTATTATACAAAAAATGGTACAAGTGTGTTTGATTGTGACTTGCCACTAGGAAAACAAGGACCATATCAAGTTTAAAAAGGAAGATAGTAAAAGAACCAAATATTCCATGCTACCTTCTGGTACTAAGAAAACAAAATCCTATAGTGTTGATAACAAACTAGGAAATAACAGATAAATCTTATGAAAGAGTAACAATCCCATGTTAAACAGAAAATCGGATAGAGCAAAATTACTAGCTAACCTGCAGTATTGGATAGCTAAGTGAGCCCCTTGTGAGAATTATTAGGAGGCAAGGGGTCTTAATCAATGAGGATTGGATTAGAGTGTGCACCCTTTGAACCTGGAAAGTATTCCTAAGCCACGATTTCATCACTATCACTTCCTTAGGGTTGTGAGAATACAATATCAATGCTAAAGACAAATTTAAACACTACTTAAAATTTAATGTCTAATAAATATAGTTTGTCGAGGATGGCCTATTTCTAGAGGCCAATTTCCTCCACCACTTGGGAAATGAAATCTTTGTTCAACCAATAAAGTTCCATCAACCTAAATATCTTGGTATCCCTAGTTTAGGAGAAACCTAGGTCCAAAATCCATCCCTCGAATTCCACCTAAATTTGTTCTTTGGAAATCCCCTTCCTCTTCTATAGAATTGACACCTCCATTTGAGTTATTTCTTCCTTGACTTGTGAGGGGAATCTAGAATAGAATTTCATAGTAGCCTTATTGTCACCCTTCTTCACACTTTTATTATATTGGGGATCTTTCTAGGATGTAAAAATTTGGGTTTTCTAGTTTATGATTCCAATTGGATGCTTTTTACTAGATTCCTAGTCATGACCCCTGCTAACCCTCGCCATTTTTAGAATCCACAAAGAAACCGGAGTATCAAGCTATGTGGGAAGTAAGCAGTGGAGATGAAACCTAGTCATGTTTATGAGAAACTGAGGGGGGAAAGGGTGACAATGGGGGCACTCCGAACAGAGGAAAATATTATGATTCACAAATTAAAAGTTCCACCATAAGAGAAACCAACGGTTGAGGTAAAACCAATTCAACCTCACAGGTGTCCCAAGTTGCATGGGAACCAGAGTATGGAGGTTAACAAGAGATCAACCAAGGAGGAAAGGAAAAAGGAGAAGAGAATTAACCAGGAGCTTAAGTAATGAGTCACCACAAATAGAACCATGAAAAGAGCCCCCACCATACTTAACTTCCTAAGTTGCAATCAATGTCAGAAACCTTGGACCTTCTCCATTAGGCATGGATTGAAATAAATAGGAACTTGTTCTTTCCATAATTTCCCACAACTGCAATCTTGTCAAGGATTTGTTACATAGTATATAGGCATGATGGGTTTGAGCCACTATGAAAACCCTATTCTTGCTCTTTTTCATTCACCTCACTAATTACATGTACTTTCATTTTCATATCGACTACCGCCAAACAAATAGGGGTGTCATGGTCTCGGCCTTTGTCACCCCATTCGGGTGAACTTTGCACTAATATAATACCAATACCAAATTTAATATTGAGGAAGAGAAATTTTAATCTTTCCCTTTGTTGTTCCTGAGGTTGTTCCTAGTGAGAGAACAATGCCAAGGCACCATATGGAGGCTTGGAAAAAATCTCCCCTGTAGTGACCAAATTATTTAACATCAATTAATTCTACAAACATAACAGTAAAATTCAATAATTCCTTTAAGTTGAGCACCTACGCATTTTAAATTGATCAACGAATAATAAAATTTTATAACAGATTAAAAACAAATGCATAATTTTAAATACCTGGGTCTGATGCTAACCCTCCATTTGTCCGCTTTCCTTGTTGACTGCTGCTGAACTATGTAAACACTGCCCAAAACCTTGTTCCACCCTGCCAACTAGGACAACTTCCTAGCTCCAGGATATCATATGGATATCTTGGCCCCCGTGCCCAAAACCTCCAGCAAACCGGTGCCTGTACTAATCCAATCCAACTACCGAACTCAACTCCTCTCTCTGCAATCCAAGAGAAACCTCCAAGAAAAAATGATAATCCCCGTAGAATGATCCTCTTCGTAAACCTCCTTCCCCTCCATATCCTTCCTTCACCGCATCTTGCATTTACTTCCTTATCCACCCATTTATTACCTTATCCCCTCATAATTAATATCTTATCCCTTTTAATTAATATATTATCCCTTTCTGTGTACGTAACTTTTTTTTTAATTTAAACAATATAACTTATTATCCCTTTTAAATTTAATACCCAAGTTATTGAATATAATAGGTAGTTAATTAATTAATTAATTAATCAAAATTGTAACCTTTAATTAATTAATAAATACTTAATTAATATCATTAGACCAATTTTTGTTTAGTTATTAACATGTTAGGAAAAATTAATTACCTAATAAATCTTTTACTTAATAATCCCTAAGTATATATTCTACTAGGGTTGTTACATACACCCACCCTTCAGGAAACTTC
>ML824423.1:40470-51606 GCA_009831015.1 Picea engelmannii | reverse complement strand
AGCTCAAAGTTTCACCCCATAAGATAGTGCCTCCAAATTTTCAGAGCTAGCATTACAGCTGCCAACTCTAAATCATGAGTCGCGTATAACTCTTCGTGCTTCTTCAACTTCCTTGACACATAGGCTATCACTCCTTCATCCTGCATTAGCACGGCCCCCAACCCTTGCTTCGAGGCATCCGTGCAGACCGTGAATTCCTTTTCCATATCTGTCACTCGTAGAATTGGCGCACTGGTTAGTAACCTCTTAATCTCAATGAATGCACTATCACATTCTTATGTCCATTCATACCTTACCCCCTTGCGTTGCAAAGTGGTGATGGGTTTCACTATTTTTGAGAATCCTTCCACAAATCTCCGATAATAACCTGCTAGCCCCATGAAGCTTTTCACCTCATGGGCATTTTTTGGCATTGGCCACTCCATAATGGCCTTTACCTTTTCTGGGTCCATAGAGATTCCTTTTCCAGAAATGATATGACCTAAATAGTGGATCTCTTTCTGGAAGAAGGAACACTTTGACAGATTCCCATACAATTTGTTCTCTCTAAGGCAGGACAACACTATTCGCAAGTGTTCCTCATGTTCTCTTTCATTCTTGGAATAGATTAGGATGTCATCTAAAAAGACTTGTACAAAACGGTCTAAGTACTTCTGGAATACGCCGTTCTTGAGGCTCATGAATATTGCTGGTGCATTGGTCAATCCGAAAGGTACTACAACAAACTCGTAATGTCTTAACCGAGTTCGAAAGGCAGTTTTCGGGATATCACCTTCCTTAATCCTTAACTGATGATACCCTGATCGCAAATCAATCTTTGAGAATATCGCTGCTCCTTTCATCTGATCAAAGAGGTCATATATTCACGGCATTGGGTACCTATTTTTCACTATAGCCCGGTTCAAGTCCCTATAGTCTATACAAAGTCATAAGGATCCATCCTTCTTCTTTACAAAAATTATCGGCATGCCCCAGGGTAAGACACTGGGCCTTATTAGCCCTAAGTCCAATAACTCTTTCAACTGCATTTGCAATTCACAAAGTTCTGGTGCTGTCATCCGATATGGAGTCTTGGAGATTGGTTCTGCACTAGGTTTTAGCTCAATAGTAAAATCAAGCTCCCTCTCAGGAGGTAACCCTGGTAACTCGTTCGGAAAAACATCCTGAAATTATGACAATATCGGGTACTAATCCAATGAGGGTCCCTTCCTTTCATTCACTCCTTCCACTACATAAAGTCGACACCCTTGCCTCAAGCATCGCTTAACCTTCATAGTTGATATAATGCGTAACGACACTTTTCTCTGTACACCCTGGATCTCTACCGGTCTTCCTTCATCGTCGACACAAAGCACCCTCTTTGCGAAACAATCTACCAAAGCTCGGTGAGATGCTAACCAATCCATTCAAATGATTAGGTCATACGCCCCAAGAGCAGTGATGTATACCTTCAACCTGGTAGTACACACTCCCAGGTCTACTATACAATTATCAACACTAGGTCGTACCGCTTGCTTTTCCCCCGAAGCCATCTCGACTTGTTTAAAGTCATTGTGCTCGTAGGCTACCAACCCACTCTTTTCTAATGCAGATGGTGAAATGAAACTATCTGTCGCACCAGAATCAAACAAAATCTTGACATTGATATGATTTAGCGTACCTGATGACTCCACCACCGTGGATTGATGTTCGGCCTGGCGATTATTAACCGCTGCGTAAATTTGGTGGCTGCTACTTGCTCTCCCCATCGGTGCCTTTCCTTCTCTATGCATGAACCCTGATTGTAACTCTAGGTAGTCACACTGGTAATGGGGTCCTTCGCACCCCCAACAGGTAACACGAGATTGAACATGTGCATTGTTATGTGATTGTCTCTGAAATTAGTTCCTTCCCCTAGAACCCCTGCCCCTACTCGTTGTTCCCTGAGATGGTCGTGGACCTGTCTGCATTGTTGGAGATGAACGAGATGCTGCACTCATTGCCATTGAAATCCCTGTAGCTATTGTCCTTGACGTGACTCTTCTACCATATGGTGGTGGCCTTGAGCCCCCTCCCCTAGGAAATGTCCTCGGGGCCTTTCCTACGAATCCAGGGCGATGCAGAAATGTCGGTCTTGTACCCCTGGTTAAGTTCATGTGTTCTTCTGCATAACGCGCATTTTCCACTGCTTCCGCTATTGAAGACGGTTTCCACATCCACACCATAGCTCTTATCTTAGGGTTCAATCCATAGACGAAGCGCTCTACCTGTCATTGGTCATTGTCCATATACAAAACATATTTGACCAGTTCCATAAATCCGATCTCATATTCTTCTACAGTTTTGTTTCCCTATAGTAAGGCATGAAATGCCCCTACCTGTCGTTCCTCGTAGTAAGCTGGTAGATATTTCCTTCGGAACCTCTCCTCAAAAAGTTCCCAAGATACTGTGTCTGGGGTAAGGTGCAGTTGTCTTTCCAGGTTGCCCCACCAGTTCAAGGCGTTGTCTCTCAACTGAAAAATTGGGATCTTTGCCTTTGAGTTGGACACATAGTCCCTTAAGGAAAAACACCTGGTCATGCCTTCCAACCATGCTTCCGCGTGTTCACTGGCGCAACCCCTGGAAAACTCTGGAAGTTTGATCTTCTGCAATTCTCGCGTGATGTCTTCAGGTGGAGGTCCTCCCCCTGAATCCCTTGATGCTTCTGGATTAGTCGTTCCATACGGTGGGGGTTCCACTTCAGTCCCTGCCGATTGTCGCCCCTTTAAAGTCTCGTTAATGGCTTCCAACGAGCGCAATATGAGGGCTAGTTCGGGTGATGGGGGTGGTGGCGCTGGCGGTGTTGGTGGTGCTTGCGACGACGCTCCCCTGCCTCGACTCCTTCGAGTCCTGACCATCCTGTATGCTTTAACCTGCATCACCCCAAAGTTGTCAGGGTGAGTTCCAGGACGTTTCAAATTGGTGCTACTCAAACTAGAAACAGGTTTAGGCGTAATTTTTCTTTACTTGTCTGTAAACAGACATTACTCCTTTAGGGGATTGGCTAGGTTAGGATTAGGATTAAGCGTCTAAGCTTGATTTCTTCTCCCCTATGAAAAAATTATTGGTTCCCTTGCCCTGTAGCTACGCTAGCCTTGCACCATACTCGCCACTTCCTATGCTTACTCTCCTAGTGCATATGTCGCCTCCTTCTCGCTGGTCCTTGTCTAAGCCCTTTTAACTTTTTTCTTACAACTTGATTAAAGTGACTTCCGACCTTATGTTTATTAATTTACGCCAAAAGGAGTACACCTATTGACAATGGGCACAATTAATGATATTTTAATCTTATTTAACCTTAAACCCTTATCTGATGGCTATGCATTGAAGATGTTGGCATATTCTTAGTCGTCCTCTGAAATCAATGGGTTAGATTTATTGTTCATAACTTTCTTGCATTTATCAAGGCATCCGTTAACATGTTTACTTTTTAACATTTACCTAATCACATTAAAAAAAAAATTGTTGTAAGGATATATAATTACCACGTTTAAATGATTAAATAGGATTAAACCGTGGCATCTAAATAATTGTCCACAATTGCCAGCCACGTTTCAGCGTTCACCAGCGCTATGTACCTTTCGGCGTTAACCAACCACCATCCATTTTGCGGCTGTGCTAGTTTATTAAAAACTAATAATCTAGACTAAACTTAATCCTAAGCTTCAATCGCCTTAATCAACACACATGCATTTTTTTTTCCAAGGCACATACATGGTGCGTTGGTGTTTGGTTGTTTCTTAAGGCTTAGGTAGTGGGTGGTCTTGGGTTCAAAACCCTTGGACCTCTAAATTTTATACTTAACCCTATATTACTAAAACTTAACTAATATTTTAATTAACTTTTAATAAAATTAATAAAGTTAATTAGTTTAATAAAATAAAGTTAAACTACATTAACTTTACTTAAACTTATTAATTAAACTAATTAACTTCATAATTATACTTTAATTGAATCTTTGATTTGATCTCTTTTTTTTTTTAATTTATCAAATAATATAATATTTCTAAAATGATATTTAATTAGACTTGAGAGAGTTTTCAAAAAAAAAAAATTAACATTATTATATCAGGATTAAAATATTATATATTTTTCAACTTAAAACAAATTAAAATATATATATATATATATATATAAGAAAATTTAATAAATAATTAAAATATAATATTTACAACTAAAATTAAAATTAAGCCAATTTAAAAAAAAAAAACTTTGTATTGGCAACGTGGGGATCGCATGCCGCCCACTTGCCCCAAGACTCTCAAGTCGGCAACGTGGGGCTTGCATGCGGCCCACGTGCCCTTCGCTCTTCTTCTGCATCACTGTTCTCATGCAAAAGCAAGAATATTGCAGCTTTAACGTTCAATTCAAACTCTGACTCGAGAGGAAGAAGGCACTTGTGCGGGGTTTCGAACTCGTGGCAGTCAAGGATGGACGTCACTCCTCTGCAGACTGCGCAGGTGGATTTTCTGATTTCAGAAACATCTTTCAGGAATGCATTGGCATAGCAGTCGTAGTTACCAGGGCAGTTCCAGGGTAATTCCAAGTAGCAACAGGTGAAGCAGAAGGAGTCTAACTGACATCACGCCCCCAGCCCACTCGCTCTCCCAATCTTCATCGTTGAGTATGTGGGGAGGACGCCTGTGTTATTAATGAACCGGTGATGGTAAAATTTCCCTATACTTCTGGTTACACATTTTTATTGGGTCGTCTGCTCTCATTACCAGAGTTTGTTGCCATGGGTGATATTAACACTCTCAATGATCACTGTGGGAGGCCAGACTATCTCGCCCTCTGATACCTTCAGCTTTCGCTTCCGACGAACGGTGGGAGTAATCATGTAATGTGAAGATGGCACGTAATGTGTAGTATTTGCCTGAGTCAATTCTGAGCTTAAATGAACTGGGTTACGATTAAATCAAAGAAAAAAAAAAAAACACCTGGGATATGCATTGTTGGGTTCAATATAGCTTATCAGGGTCATTGGAAAGAGCTCTTGGATAGGCCCTTATAGGCTTCATAGGGCTCAATGGTTGTCGTTCTAGTCTATAGTGTAGAGGACCTGAAAGCGGGTCATCGCTGGAGAATTTTGAATGCTTGCAGAGCTTTCTGGACAAGCTCATGTGGAAAATTCTGACACACAGATGTTGTGCAGGGAAATACATCCTTCGTGGGTATGTTCAGTGCTTTTATATTAGGAAACCCAAATGCATTTTAGTATGTCTTGGAATTGAATTGAGAAGAACACGACGCTATTTCTTTTGTTAGTGTTTGTTTATGGATCATAGTTTAGGAAATAATCAATCGTATAGCCCTACATAATGGATTCCTAATGCAGATTTTGTAGAAAACATAGTCCTAGCATTGAGGAAAAGAAGTAGTAGAGATGTAGTGCAGGAGGGGTCCTGTAAGGGATTTCATTTTTGATCCATGGAATCATCTCTTAGCGCTTCCAAGAGCTTCAAACGGTTATATTGTAACTCTAAAATAGACCCACAAGTTTGCAGTGTAAGTATATTTGGCTTGTCTTCCCTCATTGTCTTTTCTTCTGCTTCATGTACATCGACATCAAGGCCATACCTGCAGGCCTTAGGATTCGTAAAGAGGAAGGAAAACACAATCTTTTTGCAGAAAATTCTTCTGTTGTGGAAGAGGTCTCTTGTATTACGAGCTTCTTAGATCTTCCCAGGCTTGAGTATTCACAGAGTTTTAATCATTGTGACTTGTATGCTGGATCATGGGTTTGGGATTAATCATATCCCCTTTACCAATCCCCAATTGTCCTTTCATTGATCTCGGGTTTCGATGCCAGGAGAATGGGCGACCAGATAAATTTTACATGAAATGGCGGTGGCAACCTTTGGGCTGCAATCTTCCCAGGTCAGTAGATCGTTGCCCAAAATTTTCTGGTGCATGTTAGTATTAGTTTGGAGAAAGAGATGGCATGAGTTTGATCTAGAATTTCACATTTAAAGGGAAAAAAAAAATGAATTAAGACTTGTATATATCATTTCAGGTTTCTCTATTTCCTGGATTTGTCGTCCAAGTTTGAAATTGGAAGATTTGGCTTGGCATTCCTTGGTGTTAGCAAATTGCATTCTGTATTTTTTTCATTGGTTAATAATTGCTTGATAAACCTTTACATGATTGTGAAAGGGTGTTTTAGAGATTGAACTCTGCTAAATCTTAAATTTTAAAATCTTATTTAATAAGTTGCTAGAAATCTAAATTGTTGAAGAAATATATCAAGAAAGAGGCAATACAAAATTCTTGGTTTCCTAAAGTGAATAGTAAAATTTTACTGAAGGTACAAAAATACAAAATATAATTCATTTCAGAAAAAATATGCACGACTAACAATTATAGGATGTGTAATGCAATATTCTTTTTCAATTTAAAGTCTTCATAATTCAAAGAATGTTAATACTATGGAAACTATTATATATGCAGCAAGTTTTTGCATACCAGATGCTAAAGTGTTGGAATAATAAAGAACACTTCCAAATAGGCATCTGCATCTGACATGAGACGCCCCACATGTTCATAAGTTGTCTGACCATCTTCATTTAGTTGACATGCTATTTGTCATGATCCTTGTTGCCTTTAACAACCCTAGTAGCTTTGTTGATACTTTGGTAAATTTGCTTTTACATTTTCAATATGTATTTCATTTATATTTATATTTGTGCTAAAAAAATTGTGCTTTGTTTGCAGGTTAGGCGGAGCTGGAGTTGGAGCTGGGAACTTGGCCCTTAAGGCCCCAAATTTATATTTACCCTAATACATTTATTTAGGGATTTACTATAACTAAATAGGAGTGTTTATTTAAATTTATGGGTGGGTAGGTAGGCCCTTGGTTCCAGATTTTGAACCAGGGCTCTGATACCATGTGTAGTGACCAAATTATTTAACATCAATTAATTCTACAAACATAATAGTAAAATTCAATAATTCCTTTAAGTTGAGCACCTACGCATTTTAAATTGATCAACGAATAATAAAATTTTATAACAGAATTAAAACAAATGCATAATTTTAAATACCTGGGTCTGATGCTAACCCTTCGTTTGACCGCTGCTGAACTGTGTAAACACTACCCAAAACCTTGTTCCACCCTGCCAACTAGGACAACTTCCTAGCTCCAGGATATCATATGGATATCCTAGCCCCTGTGCCCAAAACCTCCAACAAACTGGTTCCTGTACTGATCCAATCCAACTACCGAACACAACTCCCCTCTCTGCAATCCAAGAGAAACCTCCAAGAAAAAATGATAATCCCCATAGAATGATCCCCTTCGTAAACCTCCTTCCCCTCCATATCCTTCCTTCACCGCCTCTTGCATTTACTTCCTTATCCACCCATTTATTACCTTATCCCCTCATAATTAATATCTTATCCCTTTCCGTGTACGTAACTTTTTTTTTAATTTAAACAATATAACTTATTAATTTAAACAATATAAATAATAAGGGTGGTGTTGAGGGGGTTGGATTACCAATGCTCAATGGTAGGGATTAAACCCAAGGATGAGGCCCAATTAGACTCCTTCCTGTTTGGTATGGAATAATCCTCTAGGTTAATGGTCTGGGAACCTTTCGATGTGCTTTAAAAGTTTTTCAATTTCTATCTTGTTGTTCTCTTTATTTCTTTTTATATGTTATGTCTATATATTATAGAAAGAAATAAAGTAGAAGGAAATTTCAAAGAGTTTTTCCTGAGGATAGGCTTCTGGGATAGTAGGTAAAAACAAATTCACAATGTTAGGATCCCTAAGAACTAATTCTAACAAGAATCCTTATGGTTTCATTGCTTTTAGAGAAAAATAAGTATAAAAGAGGGATAATGATTCTTCCTTAAAAGATAACTTTTAAAGAAAATAGATCTAAGAATAAATCAGCAACTATGTTGTGTGCATCCAAGAAATAATTCTATAGAAAACTTGGTTGATAACATACCCTTATAGACAAGTGATTGTTTAATTATTACTCTATCAATGATCACAAAACTAATTCTATGACTATTGGAGTGTTGAATAACAATCAAACCATTCACAGAAATAAATGAATACTAAAACTAACATTTAGTGGTTCGTGCAATTTAAATAAGATAGCTTAATTAAATCAAATCTCTTACTAGACAAGTCCGACATAATAATTGATTGTAGAATAATCCACCATAAAATCAAAGCACACAATGGTTCGATCGAAACTCCTTGGATCCACAAGAGCTTATGAATTAACTGTTGAAATAGTTCTTGAATTATATTCAATCGAAATTTTGTTACAACTAAAGGCCCCTTTCTAAAAGGTTGACCCCTTTATTTATACTCACTGGGTGACAAAAATAGTAAATTGACTCAAAAATAGAAATTGCAAAAATAAAATTAAATCAAGACTGTAACACCCTGTTTCTCCCAGTCTGTAAAAATAACTACATTGGCCAAGAACTATGGCAAACTCAAAGATGTGAATGTTTGATTTGACGGACCTTTGTATAAAAGGTCGATGAATGTAAATTATGTTATGAATATGTGTTGCATGACTGCTGGGAGGGGGATGTGTTAAAAGAGACCATGATGGCTAATGAGAGGTGGTGGAAGGGACCTGAAATGGTTGTGTTAACTTCCACCGAGCCAGTACCGTACTGGTTTTTACTTGCTCAAAGACCAAAGAAACTCTCTGACCCTGGAATTGATTTCCCATTAGATTGGTAGGTGGGGAGGATCCTCAAGAGTTAATGAGGGGATGGGGGTGAACCGCCCATTCGTAAAAGCTCTCAGACCTGACCACGGACGGGGAAATTCACGCCACATGCAATCTTGCAAAGAAAAAGGCAAGAGAGGAAGTGTGGTAAAGGGTAGAGAGAGAGTGCGCGCGACAGGGATCGCGAAAGAGAACTGGAGAAACTCTGGAAACACAGGGAGTTCTGAACATAGGAGAAGGAGAGTAACCTTTGTCCTAGATTATTTTTCTGTATCAGGAGAAGGAGAGTAACCTTCATCCTTGACTTCCGTTGAGATGGAAGTAGGAGACTAAATCTCAAAGCATCGTGGTCTAGCTCGGGGGTGGCTAGTGGTAAATCTGTTTGGAGTCTCCGAGCCTACGGTTGGGTGGAAACGAGGACCCCTCTCAGCATTTGCATCACGCCTGGTGGATCTGATAAGTGCTTTATGCCTTGTATTTTGAATTGAATATCATGAATACATGCTCATGTTTATATGCCCATAATGATTTCTGTGTGGAATGATTGTCTGGTGTTTTAGACTGGAAATAATGGATGCATGTGTATACTTACATGCCATAGTTGGTTTCTATACAAATGATTAAGTCTGGGGCATGAGTTCACTCCACCGAGAATCGTCTTGTTTTCTTGATTCTCGTAATATTCTAGGAAGGCTCCTTGAGAGTATGCTTCCCCGGGAATTACCCCGTAAACCTTGGAACCGTACCGAACCTTTACCCATATACTCGACTAAGATCAGGGACAATTGCCCAAGAACCTCCTGAAGGTTCATGCGATCCTAGTCTGGAAACATTATGCAAGAAAGAGTAGCTCTGTAAGGTCTCGGAGTCGTGGAAGTTTGAAGCTCCAAGAGGTTGAATTTCGTGATTCGAGCTTAGAAAGGATAGCGAGTCCAATTATTGAAAGAGAATACATCATCATTTGGTAGACGAATGGTTGGAATCCTTTTGTAAATACCCCAGATCTATCAAGACCGACGGATCTAGAGGAGGAGTGCAGGCATTAACACCTCGACCCTTTTAGCCTTCGCAAGTAGCGATGGGATCCAGGACCGTAGATCCAAGGATCTGTCGGAGCTCTATTGACCGTCGATCTTAACCTTTGCATAGGCAGGAGAGTGGACTCGACAACGTCCTGAAAGTCCCGAAGTATTCAGAACTGTCCATCAGCACAGGACGCATGGCAGTCGGGTATCATTTTGTTGACTCGCGACTTGGAGTGGTCAAGGGTAGGACTACACGAACTCACGATTCATGAAATCGTGATGTAATCATGGTCATTGGATCCAAGCCACGGGAGAACTGTTGGATCAGAACCTCCATGTGGTATCGCGTATCGAGGTTCAAAGGTTGAAAGAATCTCTTTTGGAATACAAAAGTCATGAAGTGTTGAGCATCGAGGGCTCGTGCGAACACGTGGCACATCCGTTAGGTGGGGACCGCGTGGTTGACAGGTGGCGTAACAACAAGCGCCCAAAGAAAGGTGGGAGCGGGTGACAGGTGGTGGACACATGTCACTTGGGAAAGAGTCAACCCATTGTTGACTTATTGTGGCTTGGGGTTTCGCAGGATGAAGAAGTTGCACCTTGATTGCTAAGGTTGCAAAACACCAAGAGCCGAGGTCTCATACAACAGGCGGCAGCGACACAGCTCGTAAGCAGAATACAACGAAGGAGACAAGTGGCGTGTATGTGTCGCTTGGCAAAGTCCATGTAACATTTCCCCCTCGCATCTCGGGAATTTGCAAAGGAGGAGCACGAGGGCTCAACACTCCAACTAGCAAAGTCGCGAGTTGCAAGTAGTGCTAGTGTTTAGCCTATCCTACGATTATATGTAGTAGGCACTAGTGAGGAGGGAGCCATACACGTATTGCATCTCGGGTATTGGCGTTTGGAGAAAGAGGATTTGAGAGCCTTGACTCTCCAACTCGCGAGTTGTGAAAGGAAATTGCGCTAAGGCTAGGTTGTGGTCGCTTGGAGGAGGATAAGGGAAGGGATGGTTTGCGCTAGGCCCCATAGAAATTTGGGGATTCTGTCCCTCGAAGAAAAAGATGAAAAATCTAGTTTGTCGTAGTGGGTGTTGTTAATGTTTATGCCATTATTATAGTTCTTTGCATTTCATAAGATAAGAGCATAATAAGAACAAGATCACTGAGAAATACACATCCACAATAGACACAACATTTATCCTGGGAAACCCTCTAGGGGAAGAAAACCAGCAAAACTTCCTTATCATAAATAGCTTATCAAATGTTCAAGAGATAACTCAACCAATACAGAAAATCCTCCTCCAAGAGATGCGCCACCCTTCTTCTCCTCTCACCAACTTGGAATTGCAGCTTGCCTCATAAGATCATGAGCAAGTGAAGTGTGTG
>ML824423.1:13232-30689 GCA_009831015.1 Picea engelmannii | reverse complement strand
AGCACATAATGTTTTCCATGTTTCATTATTGAAGAAATATGTACATGATTCTAATCATATAATTGACTGGTCTGTGATCCAGGTGGAACTGGAGGGAGAATTCCTACCAGGACTTCAATGCATACTGGACAGAAAGGAAACCCCACTCAGGAACCGAACCATTGTACAGGTCAAGGTGCAGTGGAAACATTTTGGCCCAGATGAGGCTACGTGGGAAATGGAAGATGCCATGAAACAGGCATATCCGATTTTCTTTACTTCTGTACATACATGTCATATTGATAGATATAACATCGAGGAAAATGTTCCTTTAAGGGGGGGGGAATTGTAACACCCTATTTCCCCCAGTCTATAAAAATAACTATATTGGCCAAGAACTATGGCAAACTCAAAGATGTGACTGTTTGATTTGACGGACCTTTGTATAAAAGGTCGATGAATGTAAATTATGTTATGAATATGTGTTGCATGATTGCTAGGAGGGGGGTGTGCTAAAAGAGACCACGATGTCTAATGAGAGGTGGTGGAAGGGACCTGGAATGGTTGCGTTAACTTCCACTGAGCCAGTACCGTACTGGTTTTTACTTTCTCAAAGACCAAAGAAACTCTCTGACCCTGGAATGGATTTCCCGTCAGATTGGTAGGTGGGGAGGCTCCTCAAGAGTTAATGAGGGGATGGGGGTGAACCGCCCATCCATAAAACCTCTCAGACCTGACCACGGACGGGGAAATTTGCGCCACACGCAATCTTGCAAAGAAAAAGGCAAGAGAGGAAGTGTGGTAAAGGGTAGAGAGAGAGAGCGTGCAATAGGGATCACGGAAGAGAACTGGAGAAACTCTGGAAACACAGGGAGTTCTAAACATAGGAGAAGGAGAGTAACCTTCGTCCTTGACTTTCGTTGAGCTGGAAGTAGGAGACTAAATCTCAAAGCATCGTGGTCTAGCTCAGGGGTGGCTAGTGGTAAATCCGTTTGGAGTCACTAAGCCTACGGTTGGGTGGAAATAAGCACCCCTCTCAGCAGTTGCATCACTCCTGGTGGATCTGATAAGTGTTTTATGCCTTTTATTTTGAATTGAATATCATGAATACATGCTCATGTTTATATGCCCATAATGATTTCTGTGTGGAATGATTGCCTGGTGTTTTAGACTGGAAATAATGGATGCATGTGTATACTTACATGCCATAGTTGGTTTCTGTACAAATGATTAAGTCTGGGGCATGAGGTCGCTCCACCGAGAATTGTCTTGTTTGCTTGATTCTCGTAATATTCTAGGAAGGCTCCTCGAGAGTATGCTACCCCGGGAATTACCCCATAAACCTTGGAACTGTACTGAACCTTTACCTAGATACTCGACTAAGATCAAGGACAATTGCCCAAGAACCGTCTGAAGGATCATGCGATCCTAGTCTGGAAACCTTATGCAAGAAAGAGTAGCTCTCTAAGGTCTCGGAGTCGTGGGAGTTTGAAGCTCCGAGAGGTTGAATTTCGTGATTCAAGCTCAAAAAGGATAGCGAGTCCAATTATCGAAAGAGAATACCCCATCGTTTGGTAGACGAATAGTCAGAATCCTTTCGAAAATACCCCAGATCTATCAAGACTGACGGATCTAGAGGAGGAGCACAGGTGTTAACACCTCGACCCTTTCAGCCTTCACAAGTAGCGATGGGATCTAGGACTGTAGATCCAAGGATCTGTCAGAGATCTATTGACCATCGATCTTAACCTTTGCATAGGCAGGAGAGTGGACTCGACAACGTCCTGAAAGTCCTGAAGTATTCGGAACCGTCCATCGACATAGGATGCGTGGCAGTTGGGTAGCATTTCGCTGACTCGCGACTTGGAGTGGTCAAGGGTAGGACTACACAAACTCATGATTCGTGAAATTGCGACATAATCGTGTTCATTGGATCCAAGCCACGGGAGAACCGTTGGATCAAAACCTCCATGTGGTATCACGTATCGGGGTTCAAAGGTTGAAAGAATCTCTTTTCGACTGCAGAAGTCGCAAAGTGTCGAGCATCGAGGGCTCATGCAAACATGTGGCACATTCGTTAGGTGGGGACCGCGTGGTTGACAGGTGGAGTAACAACAAGCGCCCAGAGAAAGGTGGGAGCAGGTGACAGATGGTGGACACATGTCGCCTAGGAAAGAGTCAACCCATTGTTGACTTATCATGGCTCGGGGTTTCGCAGGATGAAGAAGTTGCACCTTGATCGCTAAGGTCGTGAAACGCTAAGAACCGAGGTCTCGTGCGACGGGCGGAACCGACACAACTCGTAAGCAAAATACAACGGAGGAGACAAGTGGCATGTACGCGTCGCTTGGCAGAGTCCATGTAACATTTCCCTCTCGCGTCTCGGGGATTCGTAAAGGAGGAGCACGAGGGCTCAACACTCCAACTAGCGAAGTCGCGAGTTGCGAGTAGTGCTAGTGTTTAGCCTAGCCTATGGTTATATGTAGCAGGCACTAGTGAGGAGGGAGCCATACCCGTATCGCATCTCGGGTATCGACATTTGGAGAAAGAGGAGTCGAGAGCCTTGACTCTCCAACTCGTGAGTTGCGAAAGGCACTTGCGCTAAGGCTAGGTTTTGGTCGCTTGGAGGAGGATAAGGGAAGGGATGGTCTACGCTAGGCCCCATAGAAATTCGGGGATTTTGTCCCTCAAAGAAAAAGACGAAAAATCTAGGTTGTCGTAGTGGGTCTGTGACAAAGATGACTCAAGTGAACATGGAATCTTGGGGCTTGCATGTTCATCTAAGTAAGTAACCCATTGTGAACAGAACTCAGTACATCTATCATTGTATGCAAACTTATATTGGTCCATCAACATGCTCAAGGTATGATTTCTTTCCATGTACTAACACATGTATTTCTCCATTTTAGATTCCAACTAACCAATTCAATCGGTCGTCTTAATCACCCCAACAACATACTTCCATACATGACCTCGCTCCACTGTCGATATTTTTTGCACTTCTTTCTGGTACTCATCAACAATCCTCTAAAAACTTGTTGATACTTCTTCAATCGGTCAAAACGCCAATGGGAATCCAAACATTGGCAATTGGAGGTTGATCATCATTTTATTAACCTTTTCCCACGTCTGATTGCATGCATCCCATTCTTCTTCCATCCTTTCCCCTAGCTCTTCTACAATACTTTCCCAATATTTTGTTTTTGAGTGTGTTAGCGACAATTCTTGTCCTGGGCTCGAGAGCATCCAGGTCTGCAGGTTGCATGAAGAACGCCCAAGGGTAGCACGTAAAGCCCCGTTTCAGGCTAAAAATCGAGTGAGCGGACAAAATTATAATGTCAACGGTCTGGATCCATCCAGATAAGCAAATCAATGGTTGGCGAGAAATCACGAATCGGAAGTTGCACCAAAGTTAATACCATAGATTGCGCCCATATTGTGTGCAGGGGAGAATAGCAGTCGTCCATCTAGAGGACGCTTGGCACGAGATCTAGTCGTGTCGGCATTTCGGCATTTGGGAGTTCGACGGGTGAGAGTTTCATGTTGTTCTACATCTCGAAACCCTGAACCCTGATAGCGCAGAAAGCAGGGCTCGCGGTATCACGAAACCTTTTCAACCGTCCAAAGGGGACACATGGAGGCAAACTGAGCCATCTCAGCATTTCGCCCATCATGACTCCAAGGCGCAAAGAGAAGCTCCGTTATATTCCGACGCACGAGATGCCAGGAGAGTCCTGGACCCGGGCCCACAGTAGCATCGGGTGAGTTCAGGACCGTCAGGTCTCAGAGGGATGTGTGGCACCAGATTGAGCCGTCTCAGTGTTTCGCTCATCACGATTTCAAATTGTAGGAATAGCTTCTTCCCATTCACGAATGTCGAAAGCGCATTGGGAATAAGCACATGGTCACAGCCCATGGTCACTTGGGGAGAGAAAGGAGATGCATAAAAAAGGCCAAAGGTGCTGAGTTCAGTTATAGAGGGGATCATCACGATATCCAGGCGCCATCGGACCCGATCTCAATCCTATTTCTAGCATTGAAGTAAATGAAGACAAGAGCAGGTGGTCGAAACCTCCTTTCATTCATTAAGTGAGGGGAATGGAGGGTCTGGCAAGCTGTCTGCTCGAAGAGGTCCTGTGTATCGATTTTCTCAAAGAAGCCATGTTGAAGTCCTCGACTAGACAGAGAAGTCTGTGCACGCTAGCCCAACACTTAATGGCTCAGCTACCCTCCTTGCAGGAGCCATGCGTAGTTAAGGTGGCGCTTAAAAGAAAAAGGGGATATCAGTACGAGTTTGACTGAAGGGACTCCAAGCTTTGGGTGACTAGACACACCTATGTGAAGTGAATTTTCCTGAGTATATAGACTCAGTCTTTGTATTTTGTATCGATCGATGGTTGAGCAAAGCTCCGTATTGAAAAGTTTGATGAAGCGCTCGTCGCTCTGGTTAATGTAGAAGGCATTTGAGATTTCTTACTTTATGGATGTCAGCATCCCTTCCATTTCTTTTTTTACTGTGTTAGAACAACTCGGAATTGGAGGATCCAGTCGAGTTGTGGCTGTTATAGGATGATGTAGGTTGGATCACTATAATAGTAACATTGTTTCTAATCGGTTCTTGTGATGTTCTCAGCGCTGAAACGACTTGGAATTGAAGGAGTCAGTCGAGTCACCCCTCAACTCTTTGAAACTCTGGACCAAGAGGATCTTGGCTTCTGAGTTTTTCTTCTTCAAGCTTCCAAAGGCCTGTTGCCCGAGGCAGTCTTGCTCACCCTTCTCGCAAGTCTTCCATCTACCACCCTTTAATCCATTTACTGACAGAACTTGGATAAAGACCTCCCTTGCTGCATACATACCAGGCCCGGTCTCCTGAGTCAAAGTTTTATCTTCTTGAGTCTTTACCCATTTGATCACCCCATTCATTAAACCGTGACATAAAAACTGATGGGCATCGGGCTCTGCTCCTGCAAGCAATCTAGGAGTGACTTTCGATGCTAATATTTCTGGCGTCGTTGTCGGGGATGAAGTTGAAGATTTTCCCTGGGCAGAACGACATTAAGCCTCTGATTCTAAAGCTGCATCAGACATCAGAGCCCTTCAATATTGCTACTGTGCACCTGGCGACTCCACTGTGGCGACTCCATTGTTTCCACTTCACTGTTTTAGCTGTGGCTACTGTCGGCACACCTGAAAGCTGACCTAGAGGAGCTTTCTCGAGAAGGTTTCAACAACTGCTTTCTCAGCCTGAGAAGCTTCCTGGGATAACAACATCGTTAGGATCTAGCCTTTGATGGTGAACAAGGACCAGACACATTCGAAGTTGTGTATCTTTCACCTGTTTACTCCATGATTCAAGGATCAATTGGTGACTGCTCCTGATTCTTGAATCATGGAGTCGCCAGGTGAAAGATGCACAGGTTAGAACAGCACAGGATCGATATGGAGAAAATCCTTGCTCACAGGTTCACTCCTTTTAATTTTTCTGCTATTCCTGGTTTTCCTAATGTTGTCCCCTCTCCGAATGAGTGGGGCGATTATTTGCCCATATTTGGAAGATGTGAAGAGGACAACCCTACTCGGCACCTCAGGGAGTTTCATGAACTCATGTGTCAGTGGGAGATACATCATGAGGATGTATTACTGAAGATGTTCATGTTCTCGTTAGCAGGGGATGCACGTAAATGGTATCATTCTTTACCCCCTGCTAGCATTTCTTCACTCTCAGAGTTTCATGCAGCTTTCATCACCTATTGTCAGGAGTTTTATCCCTCCGATTTGATTTGTTATAACTGTGGTGAGGGATACCACAACTCTGTACAAAATGAAGCTATTTATGACATAGGCTGTGAGGATGATCCTGATGACCTAGATCGTAAATCATTCCTTTCTCCTCCCCATTCGTCTGCATCAGAGGAGTGTTATGGAAGTGATGAAAATCCCAGGGAGGAAGAAGACACCTTGAACAAGTTGAGGGAACAGGTGAAGTATCTCTCTACGTAATTAGAAAGGTTGAAATCTGAAGACTGTGCATAGGATCTTCCAGTCTCCGAGGCAGATGTTCTAGATGGCTCTTTTGAGGAGATTATTGAAGATTTTGTAAACGCATTAACTTATGCCCCCGATGAGCTTGTCGTCTCAGATCAATACGATGAAGAGGTAGTTGTGGAAGAGGATTGTTCTCTTTTCCTTCACGAGATTTCCCATGATGTGTTTACATTTGGGGTCGAAACGGAGGAGCGGGGGATAGTTTCATTTCTGCAAATTAGAGAAGCTCTTTTCCCCCCTGACTTTGATGATTATCTGGAAGAGGAGCAGCAGAACCCCACATCACCTTTTGCAGATCAGAACGGCCAGCCTTTTTATGACAGCTATGAATCATGTTCTGAGCTAGAAACGCAGGACTTCCAAGAGCAGATCTTTCCCACAGGTCCTATTTATGACGATTATGAATCTGACCTGGGGGAGAGCCAAGAAGAGGGAAAATAACTAGAGGAGCAGTCTGCCCTTTATTCAGAACCAGTCAGTGAGAAGCCACCACCTGAGATCAGCGAGCCCACTTCAGTTATTCACCCACCTATGCTTATCAGAGATATTCGGTCGCATGTGAACAACTGTGTAGTAGAAGAGGCTGCCTGTCACCAATTTTCCGAAATTCGTCGCTCATTCTATGACCCTGTCAGCGAATACATGGAGTGGCATGTCCTTTATGCCTTGGAGCTGCCCTATTCCATATCAACTTCACCCTGTGAGGAGAAGTTGAAGAGTGTAGCCGTTATGTTGTCACGGTTACACTAGCTGTTGGTGATCATCGACAAAAGGAAGGAGCTTCTATCCAGGAAGCTGCCTGGATGGCTATGGTGGAAGTTTTCTTTCACCTAGCCCATGTAAAATATTTTATTAGCATTAGGACTATATATAAATAAGCTCCTTTGAGCATGTAGCTTTATTTTGTTACTTTTATTTTTCGGCCTGTATTTTCAGCAGTGGGATGTTTTGAGCCTGACTCCATAGCCCAACAGCAAGGCACTGAAGCTGCGGAATGAGTTCTTAGAGCATCACAGGGACGACTCTATCCCCCATGGAGCCTAATGTTAGCGACAATTCTTGTCCTAGGCTCGAGAGCATCCAGGTCTGCAGGTTGCATGAAGAACGCCCAAGCGTAGCACGTAAAGCCCCGTTTCAGGCTAAAAATCGAGTGAGAGGACGAAATTATAGTGTCAATGGTCTGGATCCATCCAGATAAGCAGATCAATGGTTGGCGGGAAATCGCGAATCGGAAGTTGCGCCGAAGTTAATACCATAGATCGCGCCCATATTGTGTGCAGGGGAGAATAGCATCCGTCCATCCAGAGGACACTTGGCACAAGATCTAGTCGTGTCGGGGTTTCGACATTCAGGAGTTCGAGGGGCGAGAGTTTCATGTTGTTCTACATCTCAAAACCGTGAACCCCGATAGCGTCGAAAGCAAGGCCCGCGGTATCACGAAACCTTTTCAACCATCCAAAGGGGACACATGGAGGCAAACTAAGCCATCTCGGTGTTTCGCCCATCGCGACTCCAAGGCGCAAAGAGCAGCTCCATTATATTCCGATGCACGAGATGCCGGGAGAGTCCCAGACCCAGGCCCACAGTAGCGTCGGGTGAGTTCAGGACCGTCAGATCTCATAGGGACACGTGGCACTAGATTGAGCCATCTCGGCGTTTCGCTCATCGCGATTTCAAATTGCAGGAATAGCTTCTTCCCATTCGCGAACGCCGAAAGCGCATTGGGAATGAGCACAATGTCACAGCCCATGGTCACTTGGGGAGAGAAAGGAGCTGCGTAAAAAATGCCAAAGGTGCCGAGTTTAGTTACAAAGGGGATCATCGCGATCTCCAGGCTCCATCGGACCCGATCTCAATATTGTTTCTAGCATTGAAGTAAATGAAGGCAAGAGCAGGTGGTTGAAACCTCCTTTCATTCATTAAGTGAGGGGAATGGAGGTTCTGGCAAGCTGTCTACTCGAAGAGGTCCTGTGTATCGATTTTCTCAAAGAAGCCATGCCTAAGTCCTTGACTAGACAGAGAAGTCTGTGCATGCTAGCCCAGGACTTAATGGCTCAGCTATCGTCCTTGCAGGAGCCATGCGTAGTTAAGGTGTCGCTTAAAACAAAAAGGGGATATCAATACGAGTTTGACTGAAGGGACGCCAAGCTTTGGGTGATTAGACACGCCTCTGTGAAGTGAATTTTCCTGAGTATATAGACTCAGTCTTTGTATTTTGTATCGATCGATGGTTGAGCAAAGCTCCGGATTGAAAAGTTTGATGAAGCGCTGGTCGCTCTGGTTAATGTAGAAGGCATTTGAGATTTCTTACTTTATGGATGTCATCTTCCCTTCCATTTCTTTGTTTACTGTGTTAGAACAACTCGGAATTGGAGGATCCAGTCGAGTTGTGGTTGTTATAGGATTATGTAGGTTGGATCACTGTAATAGTCACATTGTTTCTAATCAGTTCTTGTGATGTTCTCAGCGCTGAAACGACTTGGAATTGAAGGATTCAGTCGAGTCACCCCTCAACTCTTTGAAACTCTGGACCAAGAGGATCTTGGCTTCTGAGTTTTTCTTCTTCAAGCTTCCGAAGGCCTGTTGCCCAAGGCAGTCTTGCTCACCCTTCTCGCAAGTCTTCCATCTACCACCCTTTAATCCATTTACTGACAGAAGTTGGATCAAGACCTCCCTTGCTGCATACATACCAGGCCTGGTCTCCTGAGTCAAAGTTTTATCTTCTTGAGTCTTTACCCATTTGATCACCCCATTCATTAAACCATGACATAAAAACTGATGGGCATCGGGCTCTGCTCCTGCAAGTAATCCAGGAGTGACTTCCAACACTAACAGAGTGCATCTTTGAAATATTGCCATCTGTTAAAATGTCAATGCCATGGTCCTCATGTCCTTTTTCCTTCTAAATTTCTTTAAGGAACTCCACCCTGTCCAGAGCCCTAACACCTTTTTCTCTTCATCAAAGCATTTTCTTATGTTCTATACCTAATAGCAAGGACTCTTCTTGGATTTATATTTCCTTTCTTATAAGATCATCTTGTATTTCTAGGCATTTATCATGTTCCTCCGTGAGGTCTTTCTTGAAATTTTTAGCCTCTATGGCCTCTTGATAGTATTGAACCTAATACTAAAGTGAGGTTATTTCTTGTTTGGCTTGTTCTAACTCTCTTTCCTTTACTGCAACTTTATACGATGAAGCATGGGTGTCAATGGTAGTGTTTGCAATACCCTTAGGACAAACCCTCATTGTAATGTAATTAAATTTGTGCACGTAGGTTGGTGATCCAGGAACTTTTGAGCCAATACGACTATTTGGTATTATGTAATACCACTCTGATTTTCATGAAAAAACATCATTGTTGCAGACCATCCTGACAAGAAAGAGTTTACGGGGATAAACTCTACTATATGGGAAAGGGGGATAAGGGCCTAGGAAAATATCTAATCCAAGGGAAATATTATTAAATATTTCCTAAAGTCACTTTATGGGATATACCACTACTAAATATGACCAAATTTGCCACGCTTTTTGTTGCTATTGTGACACCTCTTCGTTGAACTATCCACTAAAGAGGGCCTTATTTTTCATGGATCTTTTTTTGTCGCTATATTGACGACCAAGAAATCATCGTGTCAATATCCATGTAATATGGCTTCCATGTGTCATTTGTTTGATAAGCATTTGTTGCAGCAATTTTTTTTGTTTACAAACATTCGTCTATATAGCGATGAAAAATGATATATTTGCCACGATTTTTCATCGATATATAGATGAATGTTCATGGAAAAACACAAATGCAAAGTTTTTGTTTCCACAAAAATGTTATACTCTCCATGATTTATCGTCTCTATATAGACAGATGTCCATGGTAAAACACAAATGAAAAGTTTTTTTTTCCACGAGAATGCTATATTTGCCACGATTTTCCGTTGTTATATAGACGAATGTTTGTGGAAAAACACAAATGCAAAGTTTATGTTGCCACGATGTTTTGTCACTATATAAACGGATGTTCATGGAAACACACAAATGAAATTTTTTTGTTGCCACGAGAATGTTATATTTTCCATGATTTTACGTCGTTATAGAGATGGATTTTCATGGAAAAACACAAATGAAAAGTTTTTTTTTTCCACGAGAATGTTATATTTTCCACGACCATTCGTTTCTATATAGACAGACGTCCGTGGAAAAACACAAATGAAAAGTTTGTGTTGCCATGAGAATGTTATATTTGCCACGATTTTCCAGCACTATATAGACGAATGTTCGTGGCAAAACACAAATGAAAAGTTTATGTATCCACGAAAATGCTATATTTGACATGATTTATTGTCGCTATATAGACGGATGTTCATGGTAAAACACAAATTAAAAGTTTGTGTTGCCATGATAATGTTATATTTTCCATTATTTTTCATCTCCATTTAGACGAATGTTCGTGGAAAAACACACATGAAAAGTTTTTGTTGCCACGAGAATGTTATATTTGCCACAATTATTCGTCACTATATAGATGAGGACTATTGGTTTAAAAAAAAAAATTGCATACTATCATGAAATCCACTGGAATCCCTCCTCCCCTCTACTTGGAAACGCCCCCCTCTCGGCTTTGTTAAAATGAATTTCGATGGAGCTTCGAAAGGTAATTTGGGTCTAGCAGGGTTTGGAGTAGTTCTTCTAAATTGCACACGGAAAATCACTCACATCCTAGCAGGGAATTTAGGCCATGACATTAATAATTCAGACGATATATGGGGCCTCATAAGGGGAATCCAACTAGACACTAGCTTAAATATAAATCATTTAATCATATAATGGGACTCTCAAGTGATTATATTGTTGGCTACAAAAAGCATCAACTCACATATAAAGTTGTTTCACCTTAAGGAAACCCCAAGAGGAGATGCATGAGTGAATTGAATTTCTTAGGAAAAGATCAAGCAATTGATTATTGATCATCTCTACAAAATGTTGAATCAGATAAACATGAAAACATTACTTGATATAGCATCATCGTGAAGGTGTAAAGCAAGACGCTAAACATTGATAAGAAAAAACATGGGGTTAGTTTAAGGCTCAAAAAATGGTGACACAATGTACAAATCCATGAATCTTTGTAATGTACTATTAAGGCTCCATAACATAGAATATGGAAATAATCTATTCTATAGTGATTAAAGGTGACATTGTTTTTAATTCATTGTTCCTTGTAAATATCTTTGGTGTGAGAGAATCCCCTTTTAGTCTAATCATCAAATTACAATAACTCACTAGTTGAACTAAATGGAGAAACTATTGAAATTCATTACCTTTAAGTATGATATAATGATTAAATCTAGATTCATAGTCTCATGGCTTGTTTAGATCTAGGGTTAAATATTTATACATATAGGTATTTTCATATCCAAGTCATGTTGCTCCACTACCTATGAGCATCCATAGCCCTAATGGAATCACCCCAACACCATAGGAATTACTCCATTGCTAATGAGCATCCATAGTCCTGGTGGATATATTTACATGTCCCCATGATTAGTTGAATTTTGATTCCTAATCATTTACCAATAAATATTTCTTTATCATACACTTGATGGGGAGGGAAATGACCCTTTACAAGTAGGTGGGTATGATGTTTTTTTTTAGTGATAAGTTTATCGATTGACCATGCATGAGTGATAATAATACCCCCTTAAGTTATTTAACCCTATATGTTTGATTTGTCACCTTTCGTTATGGTTCACTGATTTTATCATGAGTGGATGGAACCCTTTAACCAAATAACTCATTAACTCGCATCTTGATTTTCAAAGTCATCAAGGATTTGCTCACTTGGAATGTTCCAAGTCCACCACTACTCTAATAATATTGTAAATCCTTATAATTCATAGCTTTTTCCCCGTCCTATTTTTTTTTCACGATGGTGTAGAACATAGGAAGTTTACAAGGACTGTCTAGGTGTACATGATATTCATGGACCTCATTCAAAAGAAAAAGTCAACAAATGTAAACTTCCATCAATGCAATATCAACCAAAAATTCTAAAAAATAAAGATAAATAAGTGGAAGTCTAAAGCAAAATTACAAAATAAAGAAAATAAGTGCAAATATAAAGCAATGTAAGAAAATCTATAATTTCAAAAAATTAAAAAATGGAATTCTAAAGAAAGAAATGAAGGAGAAAATATGAATTAAAATCCTTAAAATTGAAGGAAACAAAAAACCTACTAAATACAAGCTAGATACCTTATTGCCATCTAACTAAAGTGTTGTTGTAGAATTTGGTCATCGAGTAGGAGGAGATCCAAATTCCACTCCATGTTTTTCCATTAGTATGTGTCAATAGAAATATTACCATCCACTTGGAATGGATCAATACAAAGATATGGAAAATTTGAATTATTTCATTGGGATCATTTAGTTTATAGAACATGAGAATAAGATTTCTTACTTGGGAATTCTTAACACTATAAGTGTATTTATAGAACCAACATTTTATAACAATTTATTGGTAGTGTGTGGACTGCAATATTCTACTTAGATATATTCTATATTTGGTAGGATATCATTTCTATTTTGGATAGTAGAGGAGCTCTACCCATCTTCCAATTGATATGGAAACAAGGAAGGTAGAAATATATTCAAAGGAAAAATGGCTTCCTTGCAATAAAATATAAAGTAAGGCAAGGTGCTTAATGTCTCTTTACGAATTATTTTGTTAGGGTCCTACCATAACCTCCCTACTGTGGGTACTTAGTAGTTGTTACATTAATGTGTGAGGTTGTATTTTTTGAATAAGTTCCATTAGATAGTTATTTGGTAATTACTTAATGTAAAAAGGTTCCTCTTTTTTAAATGAAGCCCACTATGTGGTTGGTACACATTAATGATGGGACCACAACTAGTTAGTTTTATTTTCTATTACGAAGATATTTATGGAGATATAAATTTATGGAATGTTTTTTGAAGTTTTTTTATTGTAATTGGGGATATTCTCATATGGGTTTCCCCTTCAAAGATTTTGATGAACATTTCTCACTCTAGTAGAGAATTTTTCTAGATAAAACTATGTAATAAATTTCAAAACGTCAAATATTTTGAGTGGGCAATCTACCAATCAGAACTAAGAGAGAGCATGTTAACCACTGGAATCCTAATAAGGTTAGTAGGGATGAACGAAAAGAAAAAAAAAATTGTGGAATCCAAAGAAGGGGAGGCGAAAAATGGTGCTTGGAGGGGATGTAGGTTTGGAGGATGCATTCAAACTGGCAATGTGTGCTTTGGTAGGTAGATTCACTTATATATATGTGGGACGACTTGGACTCATGATTTGGATGACGAAAAACTGGCAACCACTTCTAGGTTACACTCCAGAGATGGTGACGCTCATTAGGGGGTTGTTCTACTTCATTTTCAGAACACCAGAAGATTCCGTAAAAATTTACAGGAAACTTGGATTGTAAATGGAGGCAGCCTTATGCTAAAAATATGGAGAGTAGGATTTGACCCAGTGTCTGAGTACTTTCAGTTTAGACATATTTGGGTGCTACAACCAGGAATACCAATACAGTTCTGGAATGAAGGAGCCCTTAAATCAATAGGGAACGAACTACATGTTAGCCACATGGAGGAGGTTGTATGATTGGAGAACACCTTACTTTGGATGAGGATAATTTGGCATTAAAGAGGATGTAATTGATCCCTATACATCATGAGGTGCATTGATCTCCTTGGAGGCTTGGAGGAGGATCATTGAAGTCCTTGGAAACTTGGAGGAGGACCATTGGTCATATCCAATCAGAACACTTAATCATAACAAGATTTATAATCATAGCAATAATCATAGCAGGGTATCCAATCATAGAATTAATAATAAAGAGGTATGAAATTGTATCAGTAATCATAATCATAGCAAGGTATCTACCACATATATACATATTCAATAATAATATGAAACCAATCAATGGAAAGGTGTCCAACACAGGTGCATACATATCATTAAATATATCTTTAATAGGGCATTCACATATGTATGCATCATATGAGGGTGAATCGCGTAATAATAGGAAAAATAAGGGTGAATCACATAGGTGTCTAGGTTCATCATACTCAATTATTAGTGGAGGTAAGCATGAAGGGATGTTGAGTATAGAATGCCATCATCAACCATCAAGGATATATACATTCATCAATTCATACATATATCATGTGTCAAGTGAATTTCTAACCAGGAATCATCCTGAAATAAGACTCCAACTAATACTATAAAACACCAAATGATCTAATGTATAAGACTATAAAAAACATGCAACGGTAAAAGACTATTAAAAAACATGCAACGATAAATTAGGCACCCAATTATCAATTACTAACAGAATAAAACCAATGGGCTAACTAGAATATAAAAAAACACGTAAAAAACCTTACTTTATGAATGTCCTTTTGCCAGGTCCATTTGCCCATACAGCTTGATAAGAATTGTCCACGAGTTGCATTTTCATCTCCAAGACCTGCAGAAATCATCAAAGACACAAATTTTATATGAGTAAATAATATATAAGCAAATAAACATGCATTTAAACATGTAAAAGACTTTAGAAATACTAAAGTGGAATACCTTAATGAGCTTCTCTTTGTTTCGAGAATAGGTAATTCTCTACTGAACAGGGCCAACCACGTGAAGGTGGAAGCTCATATGGCCCATCCTCCCCCCTCACATCGCTGTCAATTCCCCATACCCAATAAATGATTTCTTTTACATAGAAAAAATATAAACAATCATGCATAGGAGGCAAGTCAAATAAACATTCATTCATATTAATAATGATAATCATCAAAATACAAGTCATAAATTTATACAATCAATTTTTATTTTTATTTTTTTGGGGGGGAGGGGTTCTTTAAAAAAAAACACGAGTGGGATATCATCATCCTCATCTACCAATGTATTTCTTGTGCCTTGTCCTAGTTGTGTTGATTGTGTTTCCATGCCCTCACATACCATACTTTTGGTACGTCAATGAGCAGGGTGTGGAGGCAGTTGCAAATGCGTGTCAGCTGCAACAATGAAAATGGTCATATTGATATGCTAAAATATTATTGAAAGAACTATTTCATTATTTTGAATAACATTACAATATTGCTCGGTACTTGTCTATCTAGCCATGACAACTGGTGTGTTCATTGATTGCATTGTTTGTTCCTCTTACAGTTCACCCTCATGAGCTACATGCTCTTCCATTGCAATAAGAAACTTTATAAGTACACTTCAGGAAATAAATATCTATAATCATAATACATACTTCTATTTCTAAAGCATACATACTTGAATGGCTAGTCTATTCCCCAATATCATGCGACAAGTACTCCCCACTATCAACTGGTAGTTGTTCATGAGTATCGCTACCCTCAGTGCTTCGGTTGCTCTCATGCTTAAGAAAAACATAAACATTTACTTATTGGTGATATAATAAATCATGAATAGATTTTACAAGTATACTAAAATGATGGCCTTGTTGATTTTATTTACCTGCATTTGCATAATTGGGGAGATTGGCGTCTGCCATAAGTTTTTTTTATATTCAACCACACTTTGAAAACCAAACTTGAAACCAAGTTTTAGGTCTTCCTCGGTGGTAGGGGATTTGAACGCATTTCCCTGCAATGCATAACATCATTAAAATTACTTGTAATAAAACAGTTATTTGTTTGCTACTGTTAAATAAATATTCGACAGAATTAATCATTTAATTCTTACAATTCATGCTCTTAGTTTTTTGTAGCCACCTTGGCCCAGTTTATGTTGCCCATACTTTTCCATTCTAGCCTTTGTTGCTTTGGAGGTGTCGGGCAGCCTCTGAAATTTTTGAAATATGTTAGATGTCGCAATTCTTATTTAAAAAAAAAAAAATGAGCATATCTCACTAAAAATATGATATGTGTCATACCTTGCTTTACCAGGTCATGGTCCTTTTCCTGTCTTTTTAGAAAATTCTCCTTTGCATCCTCAATCAGTGCCTTCCACTCTTTCTCCCAAACCATGGGAGGGCACTCATACTTGAGGTTTTCTTCTATCTTTGCCTATACTAGGCCCTAGTATATTTCAAACTCTCAACGGCTAAATGGGTGACCACTTTTTTGTTGAATGTATTTCCAAACAAGTTTACCATATGGCTTATCAATTCATATTTCAAATTTCTATCTTGGCCATTCCACCTTGTGTGAATCGTGGGGCCAAAAATATAAAATGCCTTGTCATTCAAGTTCCTATAGAATACATTATTTCCTGCAAAAACATTATGATCGTTATTTTAAAATAATTTTGACATGTGTGCTTTTCAATTACATGATAAAAATAAATCAATTAATTAATAAATACCTGCAATATTTTGTATCTTTATTGGAACACAGTCGTCATCCACCAGAAAGGTGGCATCTAGTGATCCTGTGCTTTTCACCTGTGCTGCTCTAGGATAAGCTTCCTCGAAATCGACACTAGGTTCATCTCCAACATCATCTATAGTCCCAATGTCAGTATGGCCCTACTCGGGCATGTCATGCTATTCAAAATCAATATGCTCATCATTTGATTCGAGGCCAACCTCAGGAGAGTAAAAAGGCCTCACTGGTATGATATGTTTACGTCATGGCCACACCAGAGCATCACTGCTACCAATAACGGTCTCTATAGGTTGTCCACTCTCAGGTTTTAAAAAATCCTACAAAAGGAATACTTGACTTTATCAGATCTTATAAAAAATATAAAACTAAAAATCATAAATGAATATATGTCATATGTTAAGAACCAAACATCAATATAGCATAGAAAAACCTCAGGAAAAGTACTCAACGCCTTGAAAAAGATATAATTTCAGATAATAAGCCTCTTCGAGGGGGCAACCTCCTTTTACCCCACTTAAATGTTCAAGTACAAGATGATTCAAAATGAAAATGTCTCCTTGGTATATATAGGAGACTAGGAGGTATAATTACAACTAATGGCCTAAAGCCGACATAAATAAAATAACATTACTAATATAATATGCCCCAATTAAGGGGTAATGAGCCAATATTAGGGCTTAAAATGCCCCTCCCCTTGAGACAAGTGTTTTCCGCAACGCTTGAGTAACTCTGGATGCTTTTGTATAAAAGACTCATCTTCCCAAGTGGAATCTTCAGCCGATAGTTTCCTCCATTTAATGAGATACTCTGAAATGGATCTATTCCTCAACTGGTGAATTCTTGTGTCAGTGATGGCTTCAGGCTCCAATATGATTTTTCCTTTCTCGTCAAGTTCTGGCAATATAGTTTGAACTGGGATCTTGTCACCTATAACCTTCTTTAAGCATGAAACATGCAAAACTGGGTGTACTCGTGAAGATGCAGGCAGCTCCAATTTGTATGCCATAGTACCAATCTTTTGCAACACCTTA